>VNJS01011144.1:0-16348 GCA_008042575.1 Drosophila watanabei | reverse complement strand
TGGGTGTTGCCTGAAAAAGTGTCAAAAAGTACTGTTTCTTTTTCGAAGAGTTAAGTAAGCTTGGAGTAAAGGGGGAACTTTGAACTTTGGTTGGGGTTTACTTAGACCGGATTAGTTTATTTCAACAATATAAGAAGATTTTGTAGGAGAACTCATTTTTTTTATTATTTTCTTACCTTATTAACCAAAAATATTCATGTACCATGCTCAATTTGTATTAAATTACATAGTTAAAATTGTAAAAAATTAAAATTTTTAGATTATAACATAGTATGCAGATTCATTAAACGAATAAAGATTAACACAAACAAATTAAATGCTTTTTTTTTGGCTTTGTTATTGGTTTCTTAAACTTTTATCTCCCCACAAAAATTACATCGGTAAATTTACTAAATGTCCATATTTAACGTTTATTTTGCGGTATTTTAAAATGCATTGATTTTAATTCGGAAAGCTTTTCTATGTTTATTTTCGTTAGGCTTTTTAAAATAAATTTTTTTATGAATTTTTGAATAGTTTAATATTTTGACTCGGCTGTTAATGATCAAGAATATATATCAGAAATATAGAAGAATATAGATCAGAAATGACTCCTTTACTTTTTTGCTGTCATATAACTAATATTATAATACTTTGATTTGTCCTAAAATATTAGAAAATACCAAATGTAGCTTCCTTTTTGGTTTTTCTATTAATATTTTTCAATTTTCAATTGGTTAAAGGTCATAGAAAATGTCTAAAGGTTTTAATATTAATTAACTTGGCTTTTATGTTTTAAACTGACTGTCTTATACATGACCCAATGATAATAATAAATACCTTTTTTAAAATCCAATTGAATAATTTATGTCTACTTTAAATATAAGTATATACATTTACAGTTATATTCAAAATAAAACAAGAAACTCCTTAGAAACATAATAAAATTCCTGAGCTTTGTTACAGCATCAAATAAAAATTTAATGACAGACAAAGTCATAAAAAATAAATACTAATATTTGCAATAATATTTATAGGCATTCCGCAACAATCTCTTATCCGAATTCCATCCAATATTTATCATTTCTGGCAATCTTGGCGACAAACATTTGTCGCATGCCTTCGAAAGATATTGATCGGGCGGCGTTTGATTTGCTTAGAGCCCTGTCAAGCTATTTGCCAATATCGAAATTCCGCTGGCAGTTCTCCCCGAGATCGGGGAAATACTCGGAACTCGAGCTGGAGTTGGGCGAAAAAATGTCGGGCAACGAATTGCGTGGCACGAACACGGTACGCAGTATGCAGTACGCAGCACTTGCGGCGTTGGCGTGGTAATTATAACGACGCCCCGTTTGATTGCCACAGATACTGATCGGTATATGGTAACTATATATATATATAGGTTTCGGCCGTGCCATGATCGTAATTATGTCGGCAAATCAATAAATAAAGAGCTCAGATCATTAGAGCCAATGCAAAAGTGTCGCTTTCAATTGCAGCCCCGTCATCGCAGGCAAACAGTCAGCGAAACTAAGTCACCGAACGAGCAAACCAACGATCGAACGCCTTCTCGGCCCGCGGAACAAATGCCGCACCTCTCGCCAGACCGGGGATCATTGTTGTGGCACATGCGTGGTTCGCTTGGGCCCCAGTCTCGACTCCCCACTCTCCACTCCCCGCTCCTCGGCTGGCATCTGCATCTGGCATCCACGGCTGGCCACCCCCAGCCACCCGCCCGTGGCAGCTGCAGAGGCAGCCGCCAGATCCGAGCCGACACCAAGCCGTCGTCTGTGCAGTCGGGTTGCAGTCGTCGACGGTCGACGCGTATATAAATACTTTTGGTCATCGTTGCAGACATCAGTTCAGCTAACGATTTCGTGCTCTTAACGGTCCTCACTCGCTCGAGCTCTCCTCAGACACAGCCTTCTGCACAGGAATCAGCGTTCAGTCGTCCTTCGTCCTTAACTACGTGTTCGCGTATCGTGTTCGTGCTCGAAAAAAAAAACAAAATGAAGGTGTGTGTTCGTTCCCCCCTTAAGAAATAAGCCCAAAAAACCCCTAGGTACCCCAAGTGAATCGATATCCCCGATCCTGACGATCCCCACTTCTTCACTCTAGTACTTTGTTGCCATCGCTCTGCTGTTCGCCGCCGCCCAGGCCGTTCCCATCGAGCTGGGCCACTATGCCCCGGCGCTGGTGCATCATGCGCCCGTCCTGACGCACGCCGTCCATGCTGTCCATGCCGAGCCGGTGGCCTATCCCAAGTACTCCTTCAACTATGGTATCAAGGATCCCCACACCGGCGACATCAAGTCGCAGGCTGAGGAGCGTGACGGTGATGTGGTGAAGGGTGAGTGTTTTTTAAACATTTTATATACGTTATTATATAGCGTAAATATAATAAAGGAGATTTTTAAACTTTATTTTGCAATTATTAAATATAACTTAATGTCACAAAAACAAAATACTGAGACAATGTACTTAAAAAATTAGGGAACACTTTCCTAGACAACCCTTTTCAATTTGTTTCTATTTCAAATCACATTTTGTTTTTAAAAACGAAAGACTTCGGCAACGAACTCGAATTCAGGCAACCAAAATTAATACTCAAAATTTGTTTCTAGGTGTAAAAGAAGTTTTCATTTTATATTTTTAAGTTTTTTTTCGTTAATTTACGATGTTATATTCACAATGCGTACCCCTAAAACAGAAGACTTGGGCAACGAACTCGGTTAAAGATTTAAAAAGATCCCAACCAGAGAGAATCGGTTCAAGTAACGTGAATAGAGTTTATTTATTTCTTTATACAAAATATAGTGAAATATACTATTTTTCTATTTGGTTGTAGATCAATTTAATAATTTTTAATTTATGGATATGGACATTATTTGCCTATAAACACAATTTTTCGCACTTTTCAATAGAATTTAGAAGTCTGAATATTATTGTGAATAGTCGTTATAAATTATATACCTTTTTGTGAAAATTATTGTGAATAATCGTTATAAATTATATACTTCTTTAACAAAACTGCATTGAAACATTTTTAGGAGAATATTAATCCCAGTACAAATGATTAATTTTCTGAGAATATTTGGTAAATCGCATAAAAATTAATTTAGGTAATTTTTTAAATTGGGACTAAAACTAGTTATTTATTGAAGTGACGTAATTTACGATATAAATACCATAAGTGAAATTTAAGATAACATAAACATATTGTCATATTAAATAATAATCACCATGATATTCAAAATCCCCCATTTGCAGGCCAGTACTCTCTGGTTGAGCCCGATGGCTCCGTGCGCACCGTTGACTACACCGCCGACGATCACAACGGATTCAATGCCGTTGTCCACAAGACCGCCCCCACCAAGATCATTGCCCATGCGCCGGTGGTGCATGCCCCCGTCCTGGCACACGCCCCCCTGCTGCATCACTACTAAGCGAGCAAGCGAGGAGCCTGACACAGTCACCCCTTCTGGTGCTCTCCCTCTTGCTCTCATCCATCCACCACAACAACAACAACAACAGCAACTTCATAGGAACCACAAACAGAAAATGAAAAAAACCACAAAAAAAATACAAACAACGAGAATTCATTTGTAAGTAAGCGTAGCTAAGAGTTTAGGACGGGACCGCCCTTAGGAGGCGGACACCCGGCACCCAGCTGATCCTGGCATGGCATGGACGAAGGAAAAACGAACGAAAAAGTAAACAAAAACAAAAACTAAGAAATCACATTCAAAGCAAATTCATAACGACTTGGCATTCGGAATGACTTGATCGCGGATGACGACCCTAAAGGATAACGAAGCTTGGAGTTCTTTTTTATTGGAGAGACAGTGTTCTTCCCATATGATAAATGTTATATATTTCTCTGTATGTATGTACGATTAACCAGAACCGATTTCCCAAGGCAGACTTTTGCACGCGACGAGAGATCCAAGGATAATAGCGTTAAGGATAAGCTGGAAGGGATTCTTGCGAATAGCTCTCTCTCCCCTCTCTATCTCTGTCCATAGAACTTTATTTATTTTCTCTGTTTTCCACTTTCCGAAGCTCGTCTTTTGTAATATATTTATACAATCTGTCTCTATCTGTTCCTTGACTATATACTCTCTATATCTATGCTATTTATCCTGGAAGCCCTGGGCGGTGACTGTGCCAAACTGTGTGCGGAGGATCCCCGAACTGCCACGCCCCGAAGAGAGCGTTGTTAGGGGCGTGCTAGCTCCCTCAGAGCCAAACTGTGTGCCATGGCGGGATCCCCGATGGTTTGGCAGTCACTGAAGACGCTGTACATATACGTATATCCTGTAAATATCCTGAGATGGCCGGTCTTTGTGCATTAGTAGCTAGTACTCTCTGTTGTCCCTGTTATCCTCCTCGTGTCCTCATTCCGCCTCTTTCCCGAAACTCTCTCACTCACTCAACTGTCTCTCTCTCTCTCCGTCTGTCTCTCTCACCGACTCACCGACTCACTCACTCACTCTCAGTCTGACACACCTTTGTATCTAGTTTCATTTTTTGCATTTAGTATTTTTCACATTTATTGTGTATTTATAAACATTATGCAGCTTAATTATAAACGAGAAACGATGGAAAAATGTACGAAAAAAGCCACAAAAAAATATAATTAATATCATTGTACTCATTTAAGGAGGATAGACGAAAAGTAAACCACAACTCTCACATGTCTCTCACGTCTCAAAAGTTCATTTGAGCCTTACACTTATGTACTATATATTCCCCATAAACATTTGTATGCAAAAACAAGAGCAACAACAGCAGCAAACAGCAAACGAAATGCGAAAAACGTTATTATGGAAATAGAAAAAGAAAACTAAAAAAAAAAAAATAAATAAAAAATCATATTTAAAAAAAATCTACAAGATGTGTTCCTCTTTCTTTGGTTGGCTTAAGAAATATCCACGAAGGTCGGCAAGATTAGCATGACGGGGCCATAATTATTACAAACAAAAAACGCGAAAATTACTTAGCATTCTGGTGAAGTATTTCCAATGGGGATTCGCACCCACCTGGAGGGCTTCTCCCTGGCAATTTGGGTTCTCGGTTCTCCAGTCTTTCATAGCCATCGAAAGAACGCGGAACTCGGCGGCCAAAAAGCGAAATTCGAAACAAATTTCATAAATCTATAAGGGAAAAGTCATCAGTATTCATCATGGGATGTTTGTCTAATTTATTTTGGTTTATTGTAAGTGCGTTGGAATAATGAAAAATGGCAGAGAACTGATGAATTTGAAAAAAAATCAATAGCTTTGGATAATTTCAGGAAGTGAGAGTCAATAGACTTCTATAAATTGCTTCGTCAGATAAATAAGAGAAAGGAACAGTATGTGAAAAAACGAGACAAATTAAAAAACAACTTATTGGAAAAAAAACTACAAGCCAGTGAAATTGAATAAGATTTAAATTGGAAAGAAAATGATCAAAATTATTTGCCTATGAGATAAGAGAAATCTTATAATACATATACATAGATAAATAAATAAGAGTCTGGTATAAACTTCAGAACCTTAACCCCTAACTTCACAGTTTATCATACTAATATAATATTAGACTATAAATATCGGAAAATATTAGAAGCACGTTTACAAGAAATTAAGCTACTTTACTTTACAATAACAATATGTAAAATTATAGTAAGAGTGCTAAATTAAAAAGAAAAATAAAAGTTAAATTTACTTCATGACCTGTTTTTATTTTTATTAAAAAATAGACTTAGGCCACCAACATTATAAGCTATTTTTATATTTATATTTAAGCTTTAAGCTACATATCTTAGTTATTTATTCAACCAACTAAACGCCTAAATATATGCCTTAAATTTTCATCTATTCCCAGCTTATAGTACTAATCACAAAAGTATACGCCGCGTTGGCCAGTCCAGCGCCGGCAAAGAGCGCAGTCTATGCCAAGACACCAGCAAAAAATGAAAGTGAAATGGCCAAAGTGAGCCACTATTTTCTGCACGAGCCCTATGGTAGGCAATATATTAAATAAAGATTATAAGAAATACCTTTTTCAACATTTAATGTTTAAAATAGGACCCAACACCTATGCCTTTGGCTATGAGATCGATGATCCGCAAACGCACAACACACAGTTCCGGGAAGAGCGGCGCTTCGTGAATGGCAGCATCCAGGGTAGCTTCGGTTATGCCCGACCCGACGGAGTCATCCAGGTCACCCAGTACACAGCGGATGAGCAGAAAGGTTACTCTGCCCAGATGCACAGCTTCAAAGTGGGTGATGAGCAGTTGAAGACAGTGTGGCCCACCCAAAGACCAGATATCCTGGTGGACAGGAGCAAGGTGGAATCTCCTGCCAACATCACCTGGGATCCCAAAAGCCACCTCAACGTGAGCGTCTCCCATGTGGCGGATCATGTGGCTCAGCAGCTGAAAGAGCAGCATGGTCTGGACCTAAACCACATTGATGTGACCAAGGATGTTCTGAAGCCAGCTGTGCTCGATGTTATTCAGGGCAAGACTCCCAACAAGGTTATGCCGATTCAGAATGTGATACCCCAGCAGTTTCCCATCGTTCCATTTCAACTGCCTGTGGATCAGGAGGTCACCAAGGCCACCACTGAGTCCAGCAAGTCTGCAGAATCCCAGATATCGGAGACTTCTAAATACAATAGAGCTAAAACTAACAATGCGGAGAAGGCTCCGCAAGTGGAGGAGACGGAGTCCAGCCTGCCGCCTCCTAAGCCGCTGGACAATACCACTCCCAGCCATGCAAATTGGCAGCAGCGAACCATTGAGGCGAATCGAAGGGAATTCCTGGCCAACTTGCCCGACCTAAGTGAAGCCAGGCCAAAGTAAATGTTCAAACTGCTAGAAATTCACTGAGAAAAAGTCTACAAAGAAGGTTAATTTATGTCTTAAAGAGTGTTTTAATAATTGATATACAAATCAAATGAATAATTTATTTCTTTAAGCGGTTATTAAATCTTTAACTATATATTTTATAAATAAATACATCTTTAAAAGAAATCAAAATTAAATGCAAATACATCTTAAATCCCAAGGTTATGGATGAAAAATTATAGAAAGTTAATGAATGGCTGAAAAAAATTATAGTATAGCTTGTTATTAATTTTCTGAGCAGGTGAAACGGAATACGTTTAACTTTTTTTACAACTTAAAAGTGATCAATATTATTATTTAACTATTATTAGTTGGGACTCTGGTCCTAGCCCTCACCAGGTGATTGGGTAAGCTTCTTTCACTTTTTATGGGGGCCTCGTCTCGCCAGTATCTAGGCCATAAAAAAGCAGTGATCACAATTTAGCCATTAGCCCCGAAAAAAAGGCAACAACAAAAGAATTCCACACGCTGCACAGGCCAATTGGGGCTGCAATAAAGGTGGGACAGACACACACACAGCATGGCATTTTTTGAATATCTTCCGGGTGGCAAATTGGTGCCGCCGCGTCTTGATCCCAATCTAAGTCGCTAGCCGCCTTTGAAGTGAAGTGCTATATGTGCCTTTGTGGGCTAATCTGTGTCGCCCACGATGGGTTGGGTTGTGGGGTTCGCTCCCCCACAGCTGGGTTATTCCCCGCATTCAGGAAGACATCGGCCGGATCACGTTCCAGTCCAAGTGCAAATGGTTTTGCTATTTAATTGCTCCAAATTTCCAAATGCGTTTCCATGGCGAGGAAAAAAACGGAAGGAAATGCGAAATGCATGTTGATTTCGGTTTCGTTGTGGCTTTCTTTGCTTGTTTTTTTTTTTTCTTTTCTACTCTCTCTCTCGCATCCGATGCATATTTATGCTGATTTATTATTCCATTATTGCGGCAGCTTAAATTTGTGGCACGCACACTCGCCGCCGATTGCGAAATCCGCTGCCAAAAGCACTCCAAACACTTTAAAGTGTATCTGTTATTGTTTTTAGCATTTTACATTTGTATATTGTGGGATTTTATTGCCCACGAATTTGTATCGGAGGTACATTCACTTTTATGCTTGGCTGGGAAGAGTCCAGACTGGCCAGTATATATCTCATTTTTGGGATATGCTTTAATAGTTCAATTCTTGTTTTTAGTTCCATTGAGTTCCATTATTTAATTACAATTATATGTTATGCTGTTTCTTAAGGGAAAGTTGGCCAGTCTCAGCGCTCGCTTTATTGTATGCTAATTCAGTTGCTGCTACTGTTCATTCCATTCCAATTCATTACGTTTCGTTTCTTTCTTTTGCGGCATATATATTCGGTCATTAACTAATTGCTGAGGCAATCGACTTGGCTTGCACCACTTGGGTGCACCACTGGGTGGCTCCGTGAAAGTGTGCTTGCGATTCGCTTCGATTTCGTCTAGGGCGTGACGTATACGTAATGTGAGCGAACTGCGAGCGCATTACGTAGCCGCACAGTGGGTCGCCAGGCGCCACTCGCCACTCGCCACTCGCCTGTCCCAGTTGCACTTCAACTTCAACTTGAGCCCGATGCGTGGGCGTTGTCCCTGCGGCCAGGCCCAATAAACGGAGAGATTTATACCATAAATATGTCCACGCTGACAACTTGATTGGGACTGAAGCAGCAGCTGGTTTTCAGCTCCTGGCATCAGCTCCTGTTTTCCAGTACGCGACGACGGTTGCATAAATTTAGCCATTTTATAATCTCGATATGGTCGAAACAGGTAAATTTCATAATATCCGGTTCGGGCGCGCTTGAAAAGTTGTTAATTTGGCCACATCTTTGCGCTGGCAGTGGCAGCAGGAAAAACAAAACCCAGAGATGCCAAAAATGACAGCAATTAGCCGGCTGCCGAATAAGGTAAAAGTATTTAACCTACTTTTCTCCATCCAACAAAAAAGTTTAAAAAGTAAGAAACAAAAGGCAAATAGCGCTTTTCATTGTAGGAAGTTGCAGAGAGGGCGACACTCATTCAATTGCCGCTTAATTAATGAGACAGCACTGGCACATGCACAGGCACCGACTTTCCAAGGAAGTCGCCATGGGAAAAGCCATGGCAGTGCCGCCCAATTTCCTCAACGTGTGAAAAAGGCAGTGGCACTCGCGACGGAGCGAAATTAAAATATTTAACAATTACCGAAGGCCTGTGAATGCAAAGCGTAAATATTTTGATTAGTCAATGATACAATTAGAGAGAGCTGCAACAAAATCAATTGGAAAATTGCAGCGCGGCCGCGAGACAAGTCTAGTCTCGGCAACAATCTTGCCACTTTTCCGCGTGTTGCTCCACACGGCCTCGCGAGGGGATTGGGAATAAGAGTGTCCCAGCTGCCATATGATATGATTATGTGATTTGGCAATTTGCATTTAATTAATTTCTTCGGCTATTTATTATGTCAACGCCAGCAGCCAGCCAGAGACGAAGCTTAAGACTCAACTCTCTTGCGGGGCTGATGGGCGGGTGCAATTGCCGCCTCGGCTGGTTACACCACCGAATTCAAGTGAATATTATTTGTTACCGTTGAAAGGCTTTTCAGATTATGCTTCGACGACAGTTATATCACGGCCGGCGCTCTCCGCGAATGCATAATCAAAGCTGACGGCTATGACGGCTCTGGATGCGATTGAATAATGAAGAATGCGCTGATTGAAGCTGACAGAGATTATCCAGGCTAATGTTTATTCGGTGGTAAAAATATTAGTGTGGCAAGTTTGAGGCGGGAAATTTTTGGGTAAAAATTTAATTTTAAATTTTAGCTTCGATTAGCCTATATTAAAGAAGTATGTATAGCTAAGAAATATTAATTATGCAAACATATTAAACTGAACAAAGCTTGAGGTTGTTTTCAAATATTGACAGGAAAAATATGTTTTTATAATTTATTTTAAGCTTTCTAAATAAATATAAATCATAGAATTTATTTAACAACTTTGCACACAAGTTACTAAGTAGTAATAGGTTACAAAAAGACGATTGCAGTAGTCGACTAATCGAATAAATATTACTACTACTAAAAAAAAAAACAAAGTTTGTGGTACATAGATATAAAAAAAAAAGAGTTTTAAACCAATAAATCAGGTAAGAAAGCTATGGTTAAGTGTTCTCGACTGAGAACTAAGGTAAGGATAATTAATAATTATAATTAAGTAATTCTGATTATGGTATAATTATTCTTAAATGATGATGATGGTCTTGTTAAAGAAAAGCCGAGTATAATAACCCAAATCTAACATGGAGAAAATCACAAGAAACATTTTTTAACCATAACAGAGCGTGTATCACATATTTCTGGAGTATGTAAATCCTCTGAAAACATTTCCTGTTTTCATTTTACAATCTTATACCCGTATAATTATGTTAATATTATTAGCAAATTAAATAGCTAACATATATCATACACACGGTGTGACCAATGCATTTAACAAGCAATTATTTTCCACCAAATGTGTCAAATGGGTGGACAAGCGTTTACATTTTCACCGCTTCAACTTGTTTTCCGAGCTGCTTACGATTAACTTTTATTAACCATACGCACTGTGTGACGGATGCATACGATTGCTGAGAAAAAACGAGGAAAACGACTTCGACTTGCTGTGTGCGTTTGTAAGTTCAATGTGCGCTCGCAATTAGCGAAATATTTCTCTGCCATTTTCCTCTTGGCCACACACACGCATATTTCATGCTCTAACCAGGGGGGCAGTCCCCAGTAAATTCGTGTTTTATTCGCATTGCCTTCAAATAAATTAATATAAATTGCTGGCAATCGAATGCGTTGGGATGCCCTGGCACTCTGCGGCGGCTCGACGAGTGTAATTTTCAATTACAGCAGCCACAATCGCTGCTGTTTTTTGTACATATATTGGATTGCGTAAGCCAAGCTGCATAAAAGGATAACCATTAAAAGAGCAACAGCGCCGGCAAAAGCAATTCCCACAACAGTTTTTGTTTTGTTTTTTTGTTTTGGATTTGGGAAAGATGCACGCGTCGCTGGCTTGTTAAGTTGTAAGGTTTCAGCCGGGACTCTAATAAATATGAAACAATGAGACAAAAGTCAAAGTTTGCAGCTGATTGCCAGCCATTGTTGTTGTTGTGTTTGCCAAGCGATCGCTTCAAGTGCACTCTAACAAAAACCTATATAAACTTTAATGGTAATAGCTTCATGGTATTAACTATCAGTTTATCTATAAAAATACAATTTAAAAATCAATTTGGTTTTGGTTTGTAAATATGACTTAAATCGGAAATTGTGGATTTTATTTTAATAAAAATATTGTTACAAGTTGTAAGAAGGTCGAGCTGAAAAATAAATTATTACTTACTACGTTTTTTTATTCTGGTAATAGTACATGCATTTCCATAAAAAATAATTGGAGTAATCTTTCAGACAATTTTCGCAAAAGTTGTTTGTTTCTTTTTTAACTTAAGAATTGGTTTTTCTTGACAGAAAATTTAAAGCAATTAGAATATTTAATAAAACCGATTTGAAACAGCTTTTTTTATTGGTAATTATTATAGATTTAAACCCTTATTACTTTCTAAATTAATATTTTTCACAATCTCACCTTTAAAGGGTTCGTTACTAATTTCTTTTCGTGTAACAAACTTTATTTCATTGTTTTATTTTTATTTTTTGTTTTGTTTGGGCCGCCGATGTCGCAAATGTACGCCAGAAATACGTTGCGGCAGGAGCAGTTCGGCTGCTTTTGGCCAAGTTAATGCATGTACTAAATGTCTAACGGTAAATATGAGTTACTAGGTAATTGCTTGGTCTGCTTACCTGCAGCTGTTACATGCGCGCATGCGCATAACCAACAACACTGCCACAGCAGCAGCAGCAGCAGCAGCAGCAAAGCTTTGACTTTTCACTTTTGTGAGTGGGAATTGATTGAGTGGCCAAGAGTGCTCTGGGTAAAAGTAAGCCACACTCTGGCCAGGCCAGCGAATCTAAACTATGGCTAACCAAAAAATTAACACCTGCTGGCCAAGGCGCACGAGTAGAGCAAACACTAAACGAAATTTTGCCTGCAATTACTACGACAGTCGGGTAAAAAAAAAAAAATAAAAATATATAAAAATTATTTTGAGGCGATAACTAGCAGCGAAATGAAGCGAAAAATGTTGCACATCACAGAGGAAAAATGGGGGCAGCAAGTAAATAAAATATAAAACTAAATACACTGGGAAAGCCAAGAAATTTTATTTTAATAATTTGTTTGCGAAATTATAAGTAAAAATATTTGAATAATATTTCAATAGACCGAATAGTATACATTTATAATTTCTACTTAACACCATTCATTTTTCCTAAATTTATAATATATTTAAGATGAAAAATATCAAGATAAAACAGCTTACTCTACATACTCCAATAACCTATGTACCCTCTAAGGAGATTCCATCTATATAGACCCGAAAATTATACCAGCAATGCGTTCAATTTGCGGCGCTTCGCCGAATTGCCAAATGCAGCGGCAGAAAAGCTGCAGCTCATGTGTGTATGTGCTGGAATGCACCAAAGACGAAGTCGAGTGTGGCATGTTGACTTGCGTTAGTTTTTGTTTTGTCTTTTCTTGCACCTGCCGCAACGCCAACGCTGCGCTGGATAGAAAAAAAAACAAAATCAAGAGACGTAGACCCCAAATCGTGGGCCATAATTAAGCATTTATTTTATTTGCCATATTTCTTGTGCTGCTCCGGGATTTGTGGCGGATTGGATTGGTAATCAGCGTGCAAACAAAAAGAAAGAAACAAAAAATATTTGCTTTTTAGCCGCTGCTTGGCGGCGGTTTGTCATGTCTCGCAATGTTGTCAAACGTTGTCGACCATAATATAGCAATTAAAATTGTGTCTGTGTTTAAGAGTACATCAACCCGAGATGTCATTCCGTTTCGTTTCGTTTCGTTTTGAATTGATCCGATTGGATTGGACTCCACGTTCACATCCACATCCATGGATATGGCATCTTGTCGAGCCTGTGAATAGGAGCTATGCAAAGTGGTTGCACGAAATCCACAGCCGAACCAAATAATTTCTCGAGTTATTGGCAAACATCTTGCCTATGAACCAGATTGCCGATATGGGAATGGAAGGAGTTGGATGAGTGGATGATGGGCAGGAAATTTGGAGGCTTTGTGGTGTGAAATTTATGGGAAAATTTAAAGGAATTTCATTAGTTTTATTGATTTCAGCATGCATTTATTATACTTTGCCATATAAATACTAGAAATAATCCCATTTCAGTTACCTATTGTTGTCAGAGACCTTGATTTTCGCTCCCATTACAGCAAATTACATCAGCTCTTAATGTTGTCGAATAGCAAAACACCTTTCTGTCACTTGAGTGGGCTTAACAAAACGACTGTTGCAGTCGCAACCTTCGAGGTGAGAACCCTCAGATCGTAAAACTCTACGCTTCGGTGGCTAATTAGCGCCATCATCCAATTGCAAATTGACGAAAGACCCACTAAAAATTGGTTAATTTTCCTCGCAACAATGCAATTGTGGCACTTAACTTTGACTGCGAACTACAGGCCAGCCCAAGTATGTGGAACAATACTTCTGTTTTTCTGCTTTTATGCCCAACAATTAAGTATTACAACATTTTATTGGGCAGCCTGCAGGTCCAATTCAATTTACCATTTACCATCTACGATTTACGATTTAAGATTTACGAAAATCAGCGCATTAAAAGTAAACGATTAACCGGAGGCTGCCGCAATAGAAGGTTGCCCCGAAAAACAAAACAAAAACGCTGTGCCCAGCAGCAGCCACGAAAGAAATCATCAGGCCGAAAATTTGGGTCAAACTGCGTTTAATGAGCGTACTTGCAGAGCAGCAGCTCCGCCGAGCTATGGAGTTGCAATGCAAATAGGCTGCGAGTTGGCCAAAACGAAAATTCCAAAAAATATTATTAACAAACGCCGGAACGGAGCGGGGCAATGTTGCAACTGCAACTGCCGATCAACGGCGCCGATGACGACTTATCAACGCCATCGCATGCGTCACTAATGACACACAAAGAGTCCTGGGACAACAGGCACTGGGCGAAAAAAAGTAGACTATGGACAAGGAATGTCTTTATTTAAAAGAAAAGCCTAAATGCAAACCTAAGAAAAAGGTTGCACGTTAGGTTTTTGAGCTAGGAAAGATTTTAATGTTAATTTAAACGTTTTAGAATTATTATTTTCAAAGACAGTTATTATTCAAATATGTTCTTCTTGAAAATTTTTATTAATTTAAAACTTGGTAATTAATTTTCACTATATCCTTCAAGCTTTCTGCTAAGTGCATTGGGCAGCAAACATCAAACCCCAAACAATGGCAAACAGCGAGGCTTGAACTGTTTTACATTTGGCTCAAAAGACGCTCCGCTCACCACAGACGGCGACGTCGCTGCCGCTGCTGCTGCTTGAACCACCGCCAATCCAACGATCCACCGATCGAGCGAACCACTGGGAGCCGATTCACTTTCTTCCTAACATATAAAAGCGGCGCATTTTCGTTGCAAGCACATTATTCAGTGGTGGAAAGTCGTTGCGTGCAGTCATCCTAAAGCTAACTTTTGTTTTGTGATCTCCAAACAAAGCGCGAACTAAAATAAACTCAAACCAAAATGGCCTTTAAGGTGAGGAGAAGCAGCAGCCAAGGATTAAGGATATCGCATTCTCAGTGTGAACAATGAACTGTAACAGAAATATCCTGGAAGGATATGCCAAAGCTAACAGTGAATCAGTGAAACACTACAACTAAAGCAGTTTAAAACGTGTGCTTGCAAGGATATTAGCTAAAGGAGTGTTTAAAGTGTTTAAATTTAGAATTATCCCAAAAAAAAGGAGTCAGTCATGATGGGCTAAATGTTTGGTTCATTATTTGCAATTTCTGGCTGCCAGTATTAATATGTTTATTCCATTTTAAGTAATTGTAAATTACTCTTTGTAAAGGATACATAAACCTTTTTAAATGATTTAAAAACTTATTTTTCTAAGCCGCAAACAAAATATTTTCGAAAAAGCCAAAACCAAGTATTTGACTAGACTAATCTCTTTAGTTAACAGAAAAAAGACAGCTTAAATAGTTACATTGAGCTAAGCAACGTATTAGCAGACTGCCAGAAAACCACAAAGTAACCACTAAACATAAAGCCAAACAGAAAAGTCAGTCGACCACAGCAAATAGGAATTCATTACGAAGTCATTAGGCTCCGCCAGAGGAAAACCTCAAGTATTTACCTTAAATGCAGCCACTACATGGATAGCTACATCCCCGATCCCCTCGAGCGCTTACACCCACGCGAATTGGCCACCGCTAATTGCAGCACTCGCCACTTGCATCCACTTCGTTAACGGAAACAATTAGCCGGGCTACGGGCTCTGATCTCTGGGGTCTTGGGACTTATGTCTAGAGTCTGGACTCCGCTTGCTAATTATGCACCTGCCTTTTTGATCTTTCAGTACCTGATCTTCGCCTCGGCCCTATGCCTGAGCCTTGCCTATCCGCTGGAGCACCAGTACTACGAGGAGAGCCACGGCTACGAGCACCTGGCCCACCACGAGGCAGAACCGATTCACGAGTACGGCCATCACCAGCTCGAGCGCATCTCCCTGGGCGAGGACCATGGACACCACCAGATCGAGCATGTGCATCACGAGCAGCCTCACTACGAGACCCACGAGCATGAGGGGCACGACGAGCATGTGGACTACTATGTGAGTTGAGAAATAATATTTGGAAATTGTTCAGAAATAGAATATTCAATTAAAAAGCAAAGAAAATGTTTTAGAAATATGTATAATTCACACATTTATAGTACACTTTAATGTCTCAATTTTTAAAGAATATTTGTTTCCTAGAAAAATCATGAAACTTGTATAAATGTTTTTAAATTCTTTAACAAGAGCTATACATATTTTATAATTTCAAAATAAATCCAAACAATTTCTGCAGGCCCCTCCCAAGTACGCCTTCAAGTACGGAGTCAATGACTTCCACACCGGTGATGTAAAGTCCCAGCACGAGACCCGCGATGGTGACACCGTCAAGGGCCAGTACTCGCTGGTCGAGCCCGATGGTTCCATTCGCACCGTGGACTACACCGCCGACAAGCACAATGGCTTCAACGCCGTGGTCCACAAGACTGCCCCAGTGCACCACCACGAGGAGCTGCACGATCATCACTACTAAGGAGGGAATCACTGCTCACTAGAGTTAGCCAAATTACTCATCAGTCGGAGGAGGAGAGGGACGAAAAATGGGAGAAGGAGAAGTAAACGGAGAAGGATTATGAGGATCCACATCGATCGACCATGGAATCAGCTTCATATCTCGTAATTAGGACATCAGCAAACATACACATGCCACGGACCATTCGGGGCGGGACCTTCACTAGACTTCGGGACCTCCCCCGTGGCCATGCTCAC
>VNJS01011142.1:0-17889 GCA_008042575.1 Drosophila watanabei | reverse complement strand
TGTGCCGCCTTTCCTGTTGTCATTTGCGCATGGATATCTAGGGGATCAATTCCTATTATCGTCTCGAGTGCTTTTGTGGGGGTTGACCTCAGCGCCCCTGTAATACAGAACAGTGCCTGCCGCTGGGTTCTCTCCATAAGCTTGTAGTAGGTCTTTTTCTCTATGGCTTGCCACCACACTAGGACTCCATACAGCAGTGTCGGACGCACCACCGATATGTAGACCCAGTGCATTAGAGCGGGCGAAAGGCCCCATGTGCTGCTAAGCATCTTCTTAGATGCGTATAGCGCTATGGTGGCCTTTTTCACCCTCTCCATTACATTGGGTTTCCATGCCAGCTTGCTGTCTAGTACAGTGCCGAGGTATCTGACCTGTGTTGTCGGGGTCAGCCTAGTTGTGTTAATTTTTGGGGGGATCCATCGCGGTACCTCGTATCTCTTGGTAAAGAGAATGAGGTCCGTCTTGTCCGCGTTGATATTGAGCCCTACCTTGTCCGCCCACTCACATATCTCCCTGAGCGTTGATTCCATGATCGAGCTGAGGGTCGATGGACATACTCCCGTGATAATTATGCTTACGTCATCCGCATAGGCTGTTATCTCGGGTGCTTTCCTGTCGAATCTCTTGATCAGGTCGTCTACCACCAGATTCCATAGGAGAAGTGATAGGACTCCACCTTGCGGCGTGCCCCTGTGCGCTCCTCTCACCATGGAGGCGGTGCCCCAATCTGAGTGTACCCGTCTGCAGCTCAGAAGATTTCTTATCCACGAGATGATGGCAGGGTGCGTGTCGGTCGCTTCTAGGCGATCCATTATTGCGTTTGTGCTAACATTGTTAAATGCTCCGGATATGTCCCTATATTGGAGCAGAAGTTTCTCCAGGAGTTTCTCTGCGCCTTGCGTATTTCCATCTTGTAGTCCCTAAGTAGGGCTTTGTATTCCTCATTGATAATCTCATCTTTCGCCGTCTTGACGATTTTGAAGAGTTCCTTGAGTTTATTACGTCGGAGTGAAAGGTTACTGTTCCACCATGGTGCCTTGGTCCGCTTCCTCATTTCTGATTTGGGCATGATGCGTGATACGCGTCTAGTAGTTCCTTGGAGAGGGTCTCTAGGGACTTTTCTATGTCCTCCGCAGATTCTACTGTGCCCGGAGAAGTGGCAAGCTTTGCCGTGATTACCTTTTGAACTTATCCCAGTTAGTGTTTCGGGGGTTCCTAAAAACGGTTAATTTTGGAGAGTGTTCGAATTCATACTGGAACTGTATGTACTTATGATCTGAGAAGGATGGTCTCTCAAGGACTTTCCATTCTGATAACATAGTACCCTGTCCCTTTATGATTGTTAAGTCTAGCACGTTGGACGACGTGGGGCCTACAAGGGTATGTTCCTCCCCCACTATATATATAGGTTAGTAGAGAGAATAAAGTCTAAGAGTGATTCACCTCTGTCGTTTATATCGGGGCTCCCCCACACGCAGTGGTGTGCGTTGGCGTCTGCATCCACGAGCATTTGCTGGTCTTTCGGACTGGCTTCTACCAGGCTCCTGAGTTCCTCCGGTGGGGCCGTCCTGTCGTGTGCCATGTAGCAGGAAGCTGCCAGGAGGCGTTTCTTCCCGCTCTCCAGCATCACCACAGTCAGGTCGTCAGAGCTGTAATGAGACATAAGTTTAGCGTGTAGACCCTTCCGCACAAGTACAGCGGTTTTATTTCTGCTTACCGATGGTGAGTAGAAGAGGTTGTAATTAGAGGACTTTAGTCCGGCAACGGAATTGCCCGAGGCAATCCATGGCTCTTGGACCAAAGCAATGTCGGCGGACCCTTGCTCCATGGCTATGAGGAGTTCCGCCGAGGCGACCTTACTTTTATGAAGGTTGAGCTACAGCACCCTTAGCGTTATGGGTACCTTGCTCACCTCCCGACGGGTTGACTATAACTGTCAGCTCACCGTCCTCCTTCAGGGTCAGCGTCATTTCCTGGGCGGCGTCGATGATGGAGTCTAGACCTAAGTCCTTCTCCACCTCGCCAGCCTGCAGGGTGTGCGCATCTTTATCCCCGGGATGGCGCTTTTTGAGGCGTAGGTAGACGCTACCCATACCCCACGCCATCTTCCCGTGTCTTGGATATAAGATGTCCTCCGCCTCCTTAGCAATCGTATAGCAATGGGGAAGAGTACCTTCGCCTTCGGTATGGATGGGATTAATTCCCTGTCCACCACCTCCAGTTGGGCCCCCTCCCACGGTGCTTCCATGTGGCTAATCGTTTGCGTCAGCCACTTCCGAGTCTGGTCGTCCATACACTTCAGGATTTTGACCCCATTCAGCCATCCCGCACCATCGAATGTTGGCATGGGGGCATGTAATCGCGTGTCGATTAAGTAAATTTAAAATCGTTTTTGCGACATCGACTCTTTTGATTTTTACAACGGCTTTTGTTCTGTGCGACGGGGCGTTCTCCGCCCGGGTATCCGTTTCCGGACTCAAGGGGCGGTGCACGGACGCCGTGGCCGCTCCCAGTTTGGATGCTTCTTTTCGCCTGGTTGGGGAAACGCTGTCCAGCCGACGGGGCGTTCCCCGAGGCCAACTCCCTCGTGCCCAGCGATCTCGACCAGGTGTCGGCTCCCGGACGACGGGGCTGATCCTCGCTGCCACGCTTCTGATCCTTTACAGGTCGTTCTTTATCGCCCAACCCCGCCTATGTGACCCAAATCCCGGCCAATTGGCCTCTTTTCCTGCCTGTCCCTGCAAAATAAACATTTTCTGTGGAGGATCTGATCTGACTGAAGTTTATATCCTGGCCCGTGATTAGCATCCTTACAGATGGCGGCCGAACAGGGACTAGGCAGGATCATACCACCCAACGTGGATTAAAGCCCCATAAGTTAGAACATAGGCAGACAGTTGTAGGTTAGAGACGAAATCAGTAGGGAGCATGTGGCCGCCAAGCCAGGCAAATTTTCGGACGGGGCGCATAAGAAAACAGAGACATAGATAACACGAGAACTTCGCATAGCAACAGTAAGGTACAGTTAGACAGACGAAGCTAATGTAAACACAAGAACTTTGCATAGCAACAGTATGATACAGTTAGAGAGACGAAGCTTATGTGAACACAAGAACTCCGCATGGCAACAGCAAAGCCACGAGGAAAACATCGGCGCACACGACGCGAAACATAGGCAAGCGTAGATCGGGCAGCAGAGTCCAATGTAGACAGAATTGAAAACACACATACAGACGAAGACAGACAGAAACGCCCCGATACGAACGGGGAAGCAAAGCAAAAGGAAAGCAGAGCCGCCGAAGCAAGGTACGAAGTCAACGGCGACGTCGCAGTCAGCAGGAAAGCATAAAGTTCCCCCATATATTTCGCACGCATTGGATTTCTTTACAAGGAGGGAAGCCCTAGACCAGCTGCGCCTGGTATATAAAGCCGACCTCAGCGATATTTCGGGACAGTCGATCGCGAACCCCGAACGGATTAACATCAAGAACCATCAAGGATAACCAACAAGGATAAAAGGACAGTCGATCGCGAACTCCGAATAGAGCCACATCAAGCAGCAGCAAGGATAACAACGCAAGGATAAACAAAGATTACCACCAGAAAGGATAACCAGCAATGACTACCATAGTCAACCCAAGGATACCCATAAAGGATAACAATTATAAAAGGATACGACTCCAGGATACCAGCCAGGATAACTTACCAAGAGCAACCAACGCTCACACCCAGTCCTATGGGTCCTTTCACGCTGCTCCTCTCTAGCAGCCAAGATCTCCGCCAGGATACCAGCACGGATATCCCTTGACACCACGATTATGGTACCGTCGCGATCGCGAAGCTAGCCGCCTTGCCGCGCGCTATTTACACAACCGTTAGCCAACGTAAACACAAACGGGACCCACTGCGACCATACATGCTTATGTACTACTCTCGGCACTAATGAACTTAAAACCACGTTGGCAGTGACATGGGCGTCACGTGGATATCATACCGGAAAAAACTCGAACTCGAAGCCATCCTTCTCGAGTTTGGCTTAGACCGCGCCGGTACTGTCGAAGAACAACGAGCCCGACTTATTGCGTTCGCGCGACAGCCTGACCTCCCCGACGCGACTCTGGATCGGCTCGGAGAGCTTAAACGTAGGTATGGTAACACTCCCTCCGGGAATACCAAACCGCTGTCGCCGCTACGAATCGAGACCGACAACACGATGGATGCTCCGAGCACCAGCCACACCCTGGTAGTACCGCGCAGTGTTTCCCCGTCCGCCGGGACTCGAGGAAAATCCGAGGGAGCCCCACGCACTAACGCTTCCCCGTCCGGCGTGAATACGTGCTCAATGCTAATAGACAAGATGACCAAGTGGGGTTTGTCTTTCGATGGCACGTCCGACCCACTCAGCTTCATGGAGCACTTGGAGGAGCGGGCAGAAACTTTCCGGGTCGACCGGAAGTACCTGCCCATGTAATTTTTATACCCTTGCAGGGTATTATAATTTCAGTCAGAAGTTTGCAACGCAGTGAAGGAGTCATCTCCGACCCTATAAAGTATATATATTCTTGATCAGCATCAACAGCCGAGTCGATCTAGCCATGTCCGTCTGTCCATCTGTCCGTCTGTCCGTCTGTCTGTCTGTCTGTCTGTCTGTCCGTCCGTTTCTACGCAAACTAGTCCCTCAGTTTTGAAGCTATCTGAAAAAAACTTTGCAGATAGTCTTCTATATACTCTCACTCGGACATAAGTCGGAACGGGCCAGATCGGACGACTATATCATATAGCTGCCATACAAACGATCCGTCAATTTTTAGAAAAAAAATTTTAATTTCACTGTTTTTGAACATATCTTGACCAACTCTCGGTTATGAGCTTTATATATAATTTTAGATTTTAAGATTAAATTTCATTAAAATCGGATGACTCTATCATATAGCTACCATAGGAACGATCGGGAAATTTTTAGAAAAAAGAATTATAACTTTGTCAGTTTTTAACATAATTTCTTTAACTTTTAGATACTAGTATTTCATTTTTTTTCAGAATTTTTTTGTAAATTTCATAAGAATCGGACGACTATATCAAATAGCTTCCATACAAACTATCGGTAAAAATGTAAAACTGTACAAAAACTGTAAAACTGTAAAAAATGTAAAACTGTAAAATTGTATGAATATGAAAGTAATTCATATTATATTATATTGGGATAGATTATAATCGATACAATTGGAATCTGCAAGGGTCTACAAACTTCGGCGTGCCGAAGTTAGCTTCCTTTCTTGTTATTCTTCTAACTGGCCGAGCCGAGTCGCCAAGATTTCAAGACTTTGGCCGAATTGACGCAACTAGTGGTCAACTTCGCCTGCAGCCGTGGAGGCCAACCCATCCGAGGTTATATCACAGGCAGAGCCGACGCAGAGAACCCCGCGAGCAACCACACTTTACGCACTAGAGTAGAACAAGGGTACACATCTCCAAACGCCGCACAGCCACCCCGACCTAAGGCGTCACGACTGACGTGGTCAGACGTAGCCCCCCGCCTAGCCAGAGCCGCGAGTCCCGCCCCCTGGGAACCATCAACGTTAACACCGCCTGCCGGAACTGCGGCCAGAATGGACACTACGTCGCAGAGTGCCGTAATCCCAGAACCATGTTCTGTTGGGATTGTGGCAGACAGGGAATTCGAACCATCGAATGCTGCAGAAACCAGACGCCGGGAGACGGACAAGGGCCTCGAGTATCAGGCAACTATACGAGGGTCCCAGCAAACGCCCAACGACAGTAGCACCCGTGATACAGCAGGATCAAAACCATATCAGGTTAGGGTCAGGTTACCGTACGCTACCTCGTCAGACTAGCAGATGGGACCGGCCGAGAACTGACACAAGCCTTGAGAGCGACCATCCAGCTGGGAGAAGCCCTGGTCAACATCTGCATACCTATCATGCCAGAAGTACTGGACGACCTGTTGCTGGAAATGGATTTCCTGTGTCTTGGAGCAGCATCAATCCAATGTGGCGGACTAGGACTCACCCTACGCCCATCCTCTACCGTTCAAACTCCAACGACGCGACGATCAGAGCCAGAACGCATCCGAAGCACAACGCCCACAACCAACGTCAGCGAGACCACCCCAACGACGCGACCCGAGACGCCACCCGAACCCGACGATACAACCCACGACGAAGCCACCACACGGGCACAACCAGCGCCAAACAAAGTAGCACCGAAGCCTTCGAATCCACATAGATGCCGCCGCATGGGCGCATACAGAGCAACGACGCAGCACGCAGAAAACGCCCCACGGGCACACACCGAGCAACACGCAACCCAGACGCACACAGTAGTCGCCCCAAAGGCAACCCTAGACCGAGACATGGTAACCCCGACGTAAACAGAAGTCACCACCAGGACACAGCCTGGACAACGCAGAAAAACCACGACGCAGGAAAAAGCCGCCACAACACAGGTACAGAGACGGTCTTCCCCGCAGCCAGAGGATCGACGACAAGCCGCTCCACGAGCACAACAACAACGCGAGAACGGGTTGACACCAAGCACCGACGCAGGAAACGCATCAGCCCCGAGCTGGGCTCGAGCACTGCCCGCTCCGAACGCCTTTGCCATTCGGCGAAACCCCTTTCACCGCGCAGCAATGAGAGTTCGCTTTCAGGACCCGGAACCACCGATGAATACAAGCACCTGAGCGTGCGGAATCGCTGACGCCGAGTACGACCCAGAGGAGGAGTCATGTCCCAACGACGCAGTCGAGAACTATCCAGAACCATGGATCAGTTTCTTGAACGGGAGCTATCCCGGGTCGACACTCTAACCGGTGTCTCTCATATTGCCAATCATAGCATCATCATGCGGAACGACCGCCCAATCAAGCAGAGGTACCACCCTAGGAATCCCGCGATGAGAGCCGTCAACGACAAACAGATTGACGAGCTGCTCCGCAACGGACGGATCGAGCCATCCAGAAGCCCCCATAGCACGCCGATCGTCGGATTCACCACATCCTGGAGCGGCTTCGCCATGCCCGCTTCATTTCCATGTTGGGTCTTAAGAATGGGTACTGGCAGATACCAGTGGCCCCAGCTAGCCGTGAATGCACGGCATTTACCGATCCCGGCCGTGGACTATTTCACTGGAAGGTGATGCCTTTCGGCCTACACTTGGCCCCGGCAACCTTCAAACGAGCCCTGGACACCGTTATTGGCACCGACATGGAGCTCCGTGCTTTTGCCTATTAAGATGACATCATCGTGATCGGATCCACGCTCCAGGAACATGTCCGGAACCTACGTGAAGTATTCCGGCGACTGAGGGAGGCGAATCTGCGCCCAAATCGAGACATGTGTCAGTTTTTCCAGTGGAGTATCAAGTACCTCGGCCACGTCATCAGCAAAGTTGGGATTCAGACGGACCCCGACAAAGTCGCGGCCATCCGAGAGCTGGCGCCGCCCACAAACCAGAAGGAGCTCCGCCGATGCCTTGGCATAGCGTCTTGGTATCGACGTTTCGTACCCAACTTCGTGCTGGAACCAATGACTTCCCTCCTTAAAAAGGATCGGAAGTGGGAATGGACGACGAAGCAAGAGCAGGCTTTCCAAGAACTCAAAGATCTACTTATGGAGGCAGCGGAAAAATTTGTACTACAAACCGATGCCAGCGAATCTGGCCTTGGGGCCGTACTCACCCAGACCATAGCTAAGCAAAAGCGCGTCATCGCCTACGCCAGCCGCCGGCTCAATGCCGCCAAGCGAAATTACTCTGTAACGGAAAAAGAATGCCTACAATAGCGTGGGCCATCCGCAAGATGCGCTGCTATGTCGAGGGATACCGATTAGAGGTACTCACCGACCATCACGCGCTAAAATGGTTAAATTCCATTGACAACCCCACAGGCCGGATAGCTCGGCTCCAACCACTCGTCACAGCTCAGCAGGCACAAGTTCAGGAGAACCCTTGCAGGTGAAACATCAAGATGCTCCGCAAGATCCGGCAGGAGCTGGCCAAGTACCCATACTACCGGGAGAAAAACGGACAACTATAACGACGCATAGGCCTGCACCCCGAAGAAGAATACACACCCTGGAAATTGTGCGTGGGCACCAACGACTGAGGAAGAGTACTACTGGAGTGCCACGACCACTCCACCGCGGGACACCTGGACATCCGTAAAACTAGCACACGGGTGGCCCAGAAATACTACTGGCCCGGACTATACCGGGAGGTAGCCATCTATGTGCGACGATGTCTTAGCTAACAGGTCAAGGTGAGTCAGGAGAGACCGGCCGGAAAAATGTTCACCCGCCAGGTCGACAAACCCTTTTAGATTTTATGCGCCGACTTCGTGGGACCCCTTCCCCGATCCAAGCAGGGAAACACGGTTCTAATTGTATTTCTCGACATGTTCAGCAAATGGGTCGAACTCATATCACTACGTTGGGCCATAGTGCCATTTCTGGAGATGAGCCTTCCGTGAACGGATCCTCAGCCGTTTCGGGATTCCAAAGACTTTGGTCTGCGACAATGGGACGCAATTCACCAGCAAAGCCTTCCAGACATTTTGTAAGTCCATGGGAATGGAACTACAATATACCGCGCCGTACACGGCCCGACAAAACCCATCGGAGAGAGCAAATCAGACGGTGAAGACCATAATAGCGCAATAACAATAACACACCACAAAATACATGGGATCAATTGCTCTCAGAGATCTCGCTTGTGGTAAACAGCAGTTTGTCGAACACCACCGGTTTTAGCCCTGCGTTTCTTGTCCAGGGATGAGAGCTACGCCTGCCCAACACTCTCCACGACGGGGTCACGCCAGGAAAAGGAACAGCAGCCATTCCGCCCGAGGACAGAAGCCGGCAGCTACACAACATCTTTAATGTGGCCCGAGACAACGCCGAGCGCGCCACCGCCGAGCAAGGCAGGGACTACAATCTCCGCTGACGAGATTGGAGACCTGCATTGGGATCTTCAGTTCTAGTGCGCCGCAATGTGTTATCCGACGCCGCCGAAGGATGCGCCGCCAAGCTGGCCGCAAAATACGACGGGCCCCATCAGGTCGTGAAATTCCTTTCACCCAACATTGTTCGACTCCAAGTAGTCCAAAGCCGCCGCCGACGCACCGCCAGCATTAATAGCCTGAAGCCGTATCAACTAGGCACCGAAGACAGCGACGAAGACCACGAGAACACCCAACGTGACGAGATCACCGACCTGGTTCCCATCGGGCCAAATACAAGCGACGACCACGACGCCGGACCGACAGGAATAGCATTTCGACAAGCAGAAAGAACCCGGACAAAGAGGGCAGCCGCGCCTCCCACTGCCAGCAGCGAAGCCAGCTAATCATTCTCATATTCTTCATTTCCACAGTTGAAGTTTCGAAACGGGAGCAGCTGAGGGTTACCGGATCGACCCAGCTTCGCACTAACACCAGGTAGAGTTGCCAGACTGACCGAAGGACGAGGGTTGGTTCGATAAACCCAGGGTATCGAATAATCGATCGTGCCGTGCCGTCGAACAGAACTTTCAAAAACTACGCAATAAAAAAAAAAAATACGACGCAAAACGACAAAACGGGAAGCAGAAATAATAACCACAACATGATCGAACACAGGATCAAGTCTTGCCCGCCGCCACTGATCCCCGACGACAGGTTGAAAGGGACGCTGCCACCGACGACCCTAGCGCAGCCAACGGCACCTGAAACTAAAGCCGGAGACATCGCCGAGCTCCCGATCAGCCCCTCTTGGTGCAAGGGCCTGACGCTGGACGAGATGGTGAGTGCCATGGGCGACGAAGACTCGACCATGGACTTCGAGTTCGATTTGGCTCAGTTCGTCCCGGCCCCGACCCACTCATTAACCGAGCCGCCCGCCCCGGCTCAGACTCTACCAACAACCACCCAGCCGGTATACGAGGATATCTCCGAGGACGAGAAAGGTGCCCCCGCCGAAAGTGCTGACGTTTCCTTCGAAGAGGAGACGACTGTCTCAACCGAGGAAGGCCGGATGGAGAATGAGGCCATCCTCATCTCGGATAACGAAGACGTCCCTCACCCGCACCTACCTGGGGAGTTCCAGGCTGTCACCGGGGTTCACCTCCCGTCACGCATGGCCCCTTTCATGGGCACAACCAGTTCTGGAGCAGTTCCAACTGGGACTACCGCAGCCGGCCATCCCCTCCCAACCAGAGTCACGGTCAGGTCGCCTCACGCATCCAGGCCGTGTTCATTGATCTGGATAAGCCCAAGAGCAGCACCACCGAGACCGGCCTGGTCAACAACAAGACCAAACCGACGTCCGAATGGTCCGCCAGAACACCCGTGACCACCCCGACACGGCCGGACAGGGTGCAGCCCTTGGGCGGGAGCACATAACCGGCCCACGACGTCGCCATGGCCAGGAGGCGATTACAGGGCGAGCTGGCCCCACCACCTCAGCAGCGTCCCGCAGCCGCGCCGCCACCCGAGTCGCCATCGAGAGGCATTTAGCCCGAGGAATCTACCTTCAAAGAGTGTTCCTCGTGGCAAACGGCAAGGCGGCGGTCACCAGACAGGCCGACACCGTCCAAAGCCAGCCCCAGCCGACCCGTTGAGAGGGTCAGGCCCCTGCCGGCCACAAATGAATGGAGATGGCGCTTCCGCCAGGGAGTGCCACCGGCAGCACCACACCAGTAAGGAAACGGGCCGGTTATCCTGGCCAACAATCGGCAAAGCCCAGCACCATGGCCCACCGCAGAGGCCTCCAGTGAAGACGAGTCCTTGCCGGAACCGGAGCCCGACGACGACCCGAAAGACAACGCGGATCCCGAGCCCGACGACGAGCCACACCCAGGGCCCAACGACAACACCGAGTCCGAGCCCGAGTCGGACCCGGACTCCGAAAACGACGTCTACGTCCCAACCCCTCCAGGCTAGGACACGCCCCTGGTACGGCTGCCCCTGGAATTGTATGGGTAGACCAGGTATCGCCTCCATCACATGGAAGGAAGCAGCACTCCCTTTTTGGTCGACGTAGACTTGACCGGTATAGCGTGCAAATCGCCCAGCACGGGCGATACGTAAAATCCGTCTCCACCCCCGAAGTAGGGATGTGTGAGGACCCCTTCTGACCTTTACATTTTGTATATATCTTGTAAATATTCAGATTAGCTTGTGATTTGGAGTACAATAATAAGTTAGTTAGTAAGGAAGCATTGTATTATTTAACGAACCATTAGATTATGAGAAATGACAAAACCCACGAAGGGCAACTGTAAATAGCTAAGACCGCCAGGCCTCATGGATAGGAACACAGTTAGGCTCGCACACACACACGCAGCCAAACCCAGCACACGTACATGAACCACAACAATGGCAGAAAACCCCGCGTAGCAACAGGGACCGAGCAGACGACAACAGAGCGCATTATAACAACGGCAGAAAAGCCCGCCTAGCAACAGCAAAGAACAATGGAAGCTTCAGCAGAGCTACGACCGGCACAGCCATCGGCAGAGCCACCGGCAGAGCCAACATACCGGCAGAGCCATCGGCAGGGCCATCGGCAGAGCCAACATACCGGTAGAACCATACCGGCAGAGCCATACCGGCAATGCCATACCGGCAGAGCCAGCATACTGGCAGAACAGCAGCGCCCAATCGCAGCCGAGCGGAACACTGCGCAGACGCATGGCCAGGAAGGGCCGTTCAAGGAGAGAGCGAGAAGACTCATGTTTAACTTAGGAGACTGTTTTCCTCCTTCCTCGGACTTCACCTCGGCATCGTGGCCAGGGAGTACGCGGTGCCTAGATGACGGGGCCTCCCTCCTTTCTTGACCCGGAGGCGGTGCCCGGCCGACGGAATCGTTTCTCGCTTGAGAAAACCATTTCCGGGCTCGGGGAGCGGTGCACGGACGACGTGGTCGTACTTCAGCCCGGATGCCTTTTCCCCTCCCTTTCTCACGGCCAGGTGGCCAAGGCGTGAGCGATGCCCGGCCGACGGAGCCTTTCCCCGCTTGGGAATCCGTTTCCGGACTCAAGGGGCGGTGCACGGACGACGTGGCCGCTCCCAGTCCAGATGCTTCTTCTCGCCTGGTTGGGGAAACGCTGTCCGGTCGACGGGGCGTTCCCCGAGGCCAATTGCCTCGTGGCCAGCGATCTCGTCCAGGTGTCGGCGCCCGGACGACGGGGCTGATCCTCGCTGCCACGCCCCTGATCCTTTACGGTTCGTCCTTTAACCCCCAGCCCCGCCTATGTGACCCAAATCCCGGCCAATCGGCCCCTTTTCCTGCCTGTTCCCACAAAATAAATATTTTCTGTGGATGAAGTTTATATCCTGGCCCGTGATTAGCATCCTTACGTACAGACTTCAAACTTTACACATTTAGTGTTTTAAGTAAAGTTAATAAGCAAACAAATTTAAGAGTCTGTGCGTCTACGCCCTCACTTTCCAACCATACAAACAGTTTCGTAATATTGGTACAAATGAGTATTAGCAAAAACGTTAATTTAAAATTCAGACAAATAACTTACATCTGTATTAAGAAGATAATAATATTATATTTAAATATATTTACTATATTCGACTTTGTCCTTAAGCTACATATTCTTCTTCTTCTAATACTAAATTGCACTGATTGTTCAGGTCAGCATCAGATAAAAACCAGAATCCAAATCATTTTCAAATAAATTTGGGCTTTCAGTTGACGGCAAGTCCATAAGACTTAATACTTCTTTGGGAAGGGTTTTTTCGTATATTTTTTTCTCTTTTGTCGCCCTGTGAAAAAGGTACTGATTTGATTATTTTTTAAGCGTGCGAAACTCTTTCTTGTAAATTTTATTTCTGCTTCTGATGCATTTTCGCCCCCGCATCGAAGTGGAACCCATAGACTAATATTTTGTACATAGTTGATGGGTATCACGGGTATTTACTCATATATATGTAAAACGTTTTTTCATTTTTCAGCGCTCACATAATATTTACAGGACATTGCTATTAAAATAATGTACAAAATATTTAAAATGTACTCGTCAAAACAGGTTATGGATGATAGTTCTTTACTTTTTGTAAAAGCTTTTCTTGTTGCATTGCCACAATTGCTGTTACCGCTACCATTCTGTTTTGGCATGCTTATTAAAAAGAACCATATTATTCCAATTTTCCTGAATATATTTTTTTCGTACACCAATTTTAATCTTGTCATCACCATTTTTGTTACACTTGCAGGGTATTATAATTTTAGTCAGAAGTTTCCGACGCAGTTGTAACGAACACACACCTTTAGCGTGGTCCACCATAACACACTCTGTCTATTATTTTGTCCGACAAAGCTCAGGGAAAATGGGCGTGGGTTTTGTGTTAAGATGAACAAGGCAGTCACAGAACTAAAACTGTAGACAGAGATACGATATCAAAAACAGGACAACCAAATGGTTAGGAATCAGACAAGGAACTGTACCTATTGATGATGAGGACCAGATGTTGTTGACCTCATTCTATACCCACCCTACCTGTAAAATCCATTCGGACTCCACTCTTTTACAACCACTGCTTTACATACCCGTTGGTGCCCACAATACATCAAATTAATTCATTTTCGACTCCATATATTAACCATTACGATATTATTACGATATGTTTTCCTAAACCTAATCCTTAAAACTACGGAAAATTACGGTATTTACGTTAAGAAACCACATATTAATTAATTTTGTTTATATAATACGAAAGAAAAGGAAAATAAATAAGATAAGAAAGCAATTAATACGATTTTACGTTACATTATGGCTTCTGCGTGGTTTTACATTACTTTACATTAAATTATTTAAGATTATCCGATATTTAAATTTACTTCTTCTCTTACTTCACTTTAAATTTAGTAAATTACATATAAATTTAATAAATCAAGGTATTTTTAGCAAACTAATTGGAATCTCTGGCGATTATATTTGTATTTGTTCAGTCGAGGGTTATTTTCACGGCTATGCCGTACTTACGCACTTTCCATCGATGTCAGCAGGCCTGTTGACGATGAGGTGAAGCTGTTTTTAAATCAGTTAGGAGAAATTCATATATATATCGATCAAATTCTCCCGACAAAGTAAGATAAATTAAGATCTTAAATAGTTATAAGTAAATGGCTTAATCAAAATTAAGAATTAAACAAATCTATTCTAATGATACTCTGGTGGTTGCTCCTTGCAACGGGCGCAGCAACGTATGCGGTTGACTGTCAACTTCTTGATCGGGATTCGCTGACCAAATGACCAGAAGAACACACGCATTCGGCAGGTTGCTACTTGCAACTGGCGCAGCAATGGATGCGGTAGATTGTCCGCTTCTTGTTGGGACAGGTGACCAGCAGAAAAAAGGAGACACACTTCTCCAATAAATGTGACTAAGGAGGCAGAAGCGTGCGACTCGAAGAAGAAGACACGAGATCAGTATGGGTGCTCCTCGATGGCAACGATTCACACCAAAATGGACACCAATTCTCGGTGCGTGGCGATTGCTTTAGACTTACAACAAAAACAGAAAAGCCGGGAAACGCGCCGCATGTGGCGGGTGCTCCGATTGCAGCAATCCGCGTGGCAGGATTGAAGGCAAGATGAATGACCACAGCTTAGGCTGTGCAGCCAATAAGATATCCCCGAAAACTCTTGGGGTGAGCAGCACGCTATTTTGGAAATCCATAATTACACATTTGCGAATGATCGCGGTTAAAACGCTTACCAGCAGAAGCAAACACTCAAATTGCTGAGGCAATTGTAACCAGAATTCACACAAATCCATTTCGGGGAATATCGCAGTTTTTATCGGGACAACAAGTCGTTCCGGCCATACAGACCGGTATGGATCGCTACATCCAAAGTTCAAATAAAATATGAAAAAAACTTGCGAGCTGTGTCTAAATACCTGGAGGAAACAAAAAAGAACTTATACACCTACCAACTAAAAAGCAGCAAAGGACTACAAGTAGTACTAAAAGGAATCGAACCAAATGACCAGAAGAACGCCCCTTCTGAGATATTAGAAGCCCTTAAAGTCCACTCCAGCCACACTTAGAAAACTTTTAGCAGTACCCAGTCCAGCCGCAAAACAATTTGGAAACTATGATGTTTACCATGCAAAAAAGGATGATGGAGTTCATGTTCTTTATGAAAGCGACCATGCAAACGCTGGTTCAAAACCGGAATATGGTGATTCAACTGCTTGAATCGCAACAGTCCAAATAATTAATGCCCAATCTACGCATATCCATGTGGAATGCCAACGGCATTTCACGGCATAAACTTGAAATAACACAATTCCTGAAGTTCGTCTATTCTCTTCAAAGTGAACGGTCGCGTTTGTTTCTTGCTCTAGTGCTTGAGGCTAGTGCTCGGACACTAGATGAAGTTAAAGCTGATAAAGGCTTCCGCTACTGCTGTGTGGCCTGCCGCGAAGTTGAAAAGGAAATTAAGTCCTTTATGCGGCAAACCAGGGACAGTTTTAAAGAGCTATTATCGAGTTTTCGTAAAACTCATGATTTGCTCTTAGCGCTGGATAGTCAATTTAATAGCCCTAAGCTATTAAATGAATTTCCGAAGCGCAAAAAAACTGCAACTGGGGTGCCGCATGCGGGCGGTTCCAAGCAATCCGCCGCGGTGCCTCAAAAGCAGCCTTCCCCGGCACTGCCCTCGACCTTAGGACCATCTTCACGAACCCTGAGATCGAGTACAAAAAAAGATTCGGTATCCGAATGTGCCGCAGGAGTGACCATTCCGCCGCCTATATCTGATTTGTCCTCTGTGGGTTCTGAAATAGCGACCCCTCAGATCCCCGTTAATATATCCCCCCAGGGTATCAGGCCTGGACTACCAACTGCTCAGTCTGCCTTGCCGAATGCCCTTATAGTAGTTCCACCTCCGAAACAAATATTTGTTTCGCGGCTCTTCCTTGATCAGACATCGGATGATGTAAATACCTTTATTCAAGGCAAAACCGGAACCGAAAAAATAAAGATTAAGGTGGAACAATTTAAATTTTTTTATGCTAGGGACATTTCATCTTTTAAAATAAATGTCCCTAACGAACTTTTTGAAACTATATGCTCTACCAGTTTTTGCCCAGAGTATGTTGTTGTCAAAGAGTACGAAGCTAAGAAAAAGAAACGTCGGCCTGTGGGAATAACTCTTCCAAGGTCCGATCAGACCACTGCGCCCTCTAACCACACTTCCGTCCCAAAAAACTAAATCTTTCTCTTACAATTTCCTATCAGAATGCAAGAGGCCTACGCAGTAAGCATAAAACCTTGTATTCTGATAGTTTCTCGTTTGTGTCCCAGGTTATCGTGTTCACAGAAACCTGGTTAAAGCCGGAGATACTTAGCTCCGAAGTTTTTCCAGCTGTGTTCACGGTTTATTGGCTAGATCGGCCTGTCAGACGTGGGGGTGGTGTCTTTATAGCGGTTGACTCCACTCTCACGTCAGAATTAATAACTTTTGAGGAATGCCACGATGTTGAATTTCTTTCTGTAAAGCTTTCAATTAACGGTAGTTTTATTTATATTACATGTTCTTACATTCCTCCCTTGTCGGAACTTATACATTGGAACCTATATATTGGAACCGTCTTTCCGCTATCCAGTTGGTTTCCAATAAACTTTCGGATAGGGACCATTTAGTAGTGCTAGGTGATTTTAATATCCCTGGAGCTATTTGGTCCTCAAATAATTCCACAAATACACTCTGAGCATCAACGCAACATGACTTTATTGCTGGCTTGTTTGACATTTCGCTGTCCCAAGTATACCATGTTCGAAATTCTTTAGAGCGCTGCTTGATCTTTGTTTCGTCTCTGATCCGGCGAGAGTTAGTTTGGCTAGGGTGGCACCCCTCACGCAACCCGAAGATCCTTATCATCCTACTTTCGATGTGACTCTCGATATTGGGACTGATGTACATAGTATTTCTGACCGACCAGTCACAAAAGTTCTCTCCTTTCGCAAGGCGGACTTTGAAAGGCTGAATAATTTAATTTCTGAATTTAATTGGTCCGATCTATACATGTGCACTGACATGGCGAACACCATGGACATTTTTTACAATGCCATGAATTCATTTTTTAATACATGTGTTCCGTTACACTATCCATCAATCTCGAAATCTTGGTTTACTAAAGAGTTGAGTCGCCTTAAGAATATAAAATCTGGGCTGTATGATAAATTTAGACGCTCCTGCTCTCCTACTGCACTTTCTGCCTATTTAACAGCTCGGACAGACTTCACCGTTCTGAACGCGCAGTGTTTTAAAAACTATTTGACTCGCTGCAGGGCTCAGTTCTCACAGGTGTAGTATGTGCATATATCGATGGTACACTGTACCCATAAGTAAACAGCAACACTAAGTTGCATTACGTAAACAATTAAACTCCAGTGAGCTTGACATATGATCACCCACTTATGCTTCACGCTTAGTCAGCGTTCCCACGCTGACCGCGGGCAATATATATATGCGCATACCACTCTCTCTGCATATAACATAAATATTATATACGGCGGCTCTTCTGCCGCTGTCAACGGCAGCGCAGTCGCCAGCCTTTATTATGTACTTAGGCTAAGCTGCAACATTTTTGCCAATAAAGAACATTCGATAAAAACCACCAATCTGCACTGACGTGCCGGTCTCTTATATGGACTTCTAACTTTCATGGCGACCGTGACAGGACGACGGAAATGAGTTTGCAGTTACAGTCATATGCGATCTAACCAAGTTTTAGTCACTATTCCAACACCGAATAAAAGTGCTAAAACAGTTGCAAAGGCTATATTTGAATCATTTGTACTGAAGTACGGTCCAATGAAGACGTTCATTACGGTTCAAGGTACTGAATACAAAAATTCACTTATGAAC
>VNJS01011141.1:0-25447 GCA_008042575.1 Drosophila watanabei | reverse complement strand
TCATCAATGGCTCGAATGTGTTGGTTATTGATATGAGTGCAGGTGGCAGGGCGACTTTTTAATAAATTTGGTAGGCATGTGGAATTACTTATATCAATCATATTTCTATGTTTACAAATGGTTATGTCATTATAATTATTACATTTTGAAACTTTCGCAAAAAGTTTTTCATTACATTTAACAATATTTTCATATTTAATTTTGTTAACATATTGTCCAATTTTTATTGGTTTGATTAAAAGTTCTTCACAAAGGTTGGTGTCGGTAATAGGAATTTTAATGATATACTTACTTCTGCTATTTTCATGGCTTCTTCGAAATTAGTGTATGGCAACTGGTCTTGATCTAGTGTTCTTATAACTTCATTAACCTCGTCATCTCCTAATATCTGTGTGTTACTTATGTCTGCCTTTGCCCATTGTATTCCGGTGGTTTAAATTGACAATTTCTTCTTTAAGCATTTTAATTTTAAACATTAGTGTTGTGCTTGTGTCCTTTTGAGTGTCTTTTCCGTAGTTTAAGCTATTTACTAAATTTGTATTGGCCTGGGTGATATTATTTATTTTTTCTATGATGAGTCTATTTAAAATAACTTGATTGTTGTTGTTAGTTAATGCTGAATTTATTTTTTCTTGGACTATCTCGAAATCTCTACTGTCGGGGGATCCAGCTAACCATTTCCAGGCGCTGCCTATCAAATAGCTATGCCTTATTGTTCTAAATTTTGTGGAATTCGTATTTCTTCAATTATAAATGGTAAGATTGGGTCGTATGTTTTAAGTTGGTATTTAGCAGTGTAGTTAAGTTTTACCAGAGTTTTTTCATATTTTTTAAGTCAATGATATGGATTAATCTGAAGGTTCCCGTTTGAACCTTTGCCAGTCCGGTAGTCAGAGTAACGATATTGGATTTGGTGTAGTCAGTTATTTGCACGTCAGCAGCGCACAGAGTGAAAAGGATTCTGTAACTGTGATTTAATTTCGAATAAGTTGTTTATGAACAATTCTTCCACTTTCTGTTAGTACTGTAGTGTTTCTGTCTTCTTTTACAATTTCTTTTTTATATCTGGCGGATAGTTTGGTACCTAATCTTTTATTATTTTGAACGAATATCTCATCTCCTGGTGAATATTTTTTTATTTGGTCTCTGTTTTTATTATGGAATGCTAAATCTTTTTCTTGAGTGATTTTAATTCTTTGTGTAATTTTTCTCTTTTCTGCCTGCTGTAGGTAAGGGTTTTGTGCTACTTTTCTTCAAAAAAAAAAAAAAAAATAAAAAGGCAACTGGCTTTCTGTTAGTGGTTGAGTGTATGAAATAAATATAACTGACAACCGATCTTTCAATAAGATCTTTTAAAGAAGCGTTTAATTTCAGCTTTATGACACCTAATAATTTCTGATAATGTTGAATGAAAACGTTAAATTTGGCCATTTGCTAAACTATTATAGGGGGGTGTTTTGTAAACTTCTATGTTGAATTGATCTTGTAACATTCGCATTACTGGAGCTGAACTGAGTGATTTTTCATTGTCTATTACTATCATTTCTGGGATACCAAAATTTATTAATAATTCTTTTAAAGGTTGTTTTATGTCTTGAGTTGCTCGAGCTTTGACTATCCTAGCCTGTGCAAATTTTGAGAATTTGTCTATTGCAGTCAGAACGACTTGTTTGCATATAAGGTAAAAATCTATGTGAATAATTTGTCCTGGATATTGTGGCAAAGGCGTTTTTTGTAATTCTGGTTTGTTGGGATGTCTTTCGTACTTCTGTTCTTTGCAAATTTGGCATTCTTTTAAAATTTTAATTATTTTAGACCTCATCTGTGGAAAGTAAATTTTGCTAAGCAGTTGTTGTTTGTTTTCCTTCCAATTTCGATGTGCTCTTCTATGGTCTGTTATAATGGCTTTTTCTTGGTCGGTTTCCTCTTTTAAATCTTGCATGAGAATCTGGTTTTTTAATTATTGAATTGTGGATAGATTTCTTGCAGTTGACCTAAAGTTTTTTTCGTCGGTATAAATTCCGTTAATGACAGACGGATTGAGCCTATATTTTAAAATTTTTAAGATTTCAGAATAAAATATTGGTTCAGTAATAGTGTGTCATTTCCTATAATAGCATCGAAAGTTTCTAGTGAAGGTAGTAAACAGAATTTAACAAATGTATCTTTTAAGTCAAATGGATTGGCAAATGTATGGTGTGTGATATGCAAGGCTCCCGCTACGAAGTTTACATGAAAAGGTTTTTGATTCTTGATTGGTTTTCTTACTAATCGCGGTTGGATATAATTTTTATTAGATCCAGTATCTATTAAAATTTGTATCATCTCTCCATCACCAGTTTTACATTGGAAGTAGGGTAATGAAGAGGCTCCTACTCTAAAAAATGAAGGCCAGTGTATTCAGTATTGTCTGTTTCTTGTTTGAAATCTGAAACTTCTGCTGTCTCGTCAGTTTCCGTCAATTGGTCTGAATTTTCTGTAGTCGGTGTTTAGGTGAAAGTTTCTCTGTCTTTTGTCTACCAGTCCGCTTGTCATTTGAGGTGGGGGTCGTTTACCCTGCATTCCATTACTCGGTCTGTTCATATAGTTGACTTGTCTTGTCTGTAAACTTTTATCTATATCCATGGGTTCTGGCTTAGGCTGTGGCTTTGGAGCCAATGGACGTGGTGGTTGTAATGTTGGGTAACCAGCATATTGTTGGTTCTGTCCAGCAAATTGCATTTACTGCCTTGAAAAATAGGGAGTCCTATTTGAAGTCTGCGGAATATGAGCTAATTGTGGAATAATTGTTTGTCTAGCTGTATTGAAAGGTTGTTGTACGAATATTTTTCGTAAGGCTGGTCCTCTAGTAGGTCCGTCAAATTTCCTTGAATTACTTTCACTATTGTTTGCATAGTTCGTTCTGAATTATAGATTTTCTAGTCTTTCGCATAGTTGGAGGGCAGATAGAAGATCTGCTGGCTATTTTGTACCTAGCAATCTGGGTAGGTCGCCGTTAAGACCTCTAATAAATGTATCGAGCGCCTTGTCTCTGTAAGGCTTGGTGAAAAGATCAATTGATTATCTTCCCATTTCCATGCATGAAATTTTATTTAGGATAAGTGACAAGTGGGTATAGACCTGTTGGTAGAAGTCTGCAGTGGTTTGATTACCCTGTACTAATGAAGTCATCTGATTATCTAAAGTTGTAACATCTCGTTTGTCAGCATAGTGGGCTGTAAGACATTTGGAAATTGCTGTCCAGTTAAGTGGGGTGTTGTATGATTCTAAAACAGAATCTGCATTACCTACTATTTTGTTTCTAATGACATTTAGAACTCCGGGGGACCCTTCTGTTAATGAATATATTTTTATTATTCTTTCTACACTTTTTCTCCATGAGCTGAATTCTCCTGCTTGGCCAGAAAATTCCCTGAGGCTTTTCGCTATGTCTGAGACTCTGTCAAATTCACTAATATATTGATTAGCATTATATGTCTGATCAAGTAGAGGCACTGTACCTAAGTTTAATCTTTGATTTAAAATTCTCTCCACTATTTCTTGTATTTGGGCCTGCATATTGCCTATATTTGCTGGGACTTGATTTACTTCAGGAGCTTGTACTCCCTTATTGTTTAGCAAAGCGGGCCTGATTAAATTATTTGGGTTAGCCATTGTGTGTGTTTTTGTTGGAAATTTTTTTTGTATGTGTAGAGAAGTGTAGGATTGTTGTGTAAAATACGTAGTCATAAAGTTATATTGTTTTAATGTTTGTTTTATGAGCTTTTTAGCTTTGTTTTCTTGTAAATTTTTCATTTTTTGCTTTAATTAATTTTTGTGTGTGTTTGTTTCTGGGAGTTAGCTTACAGTAAAATAAAATACATCCTGAACCGGTCAGTTGGTAGTCTTCCTTTTTGCTTCCTGCTACTTGGGTACCTTTCTCCTGACACTCCCGTCCAGTTGTCTGTGGCGATCGCCTTCAGGCCAATGCAAGTGAGTTCTCCTCTTTGCCGGGTTGTCCAGCAGCGTTTATCTTTCCTTTGGAGCGCTCTCGCGGTGTAACCAGGGCAGCCTATGGGGTGCACTTGCAGGTGGTTTTTGGAGATTCGCGACTTATTTATTCGGGTCAGTGGAAACCGGGCAGCCTATGGGGTGCACTTATAAGTTTTACCTTGATTCGATACCAAGGATATTTCCGCGGACAGGGCCCTTAAACGTTGGGCGCCAGTTATAAACTCACGGGTAGTTTATTTAAAAAAAAATATATTACTTCGGACACTTGGTCCGGTTTTATTGAACAAAATAATCGAACTAAATTATGTTTACCATTTATGATGTATTTATACCCCTAACTTACTCGCTGCATCTGCCGACGTCAGAGCTTTGCACGTGTCTTTGCTGAACCGGGAAGTGGGGCAGACGCTGCGGTCAACACTTACTGGGTGATATCGACCTAAGCCGGGAAGTTGCCCTTGCACTTTTATTGGCTTGTGCAAGGCCGGATGCGCGTGTCAACTTCATTTGTGAATTCGTTTGGGAATTCGTTTGTAGTTAACTTATATATAAGGCTCATAACCGAGAGTTTATCAAGATATGTTAAAAAAGATAAGTTATCATTTTTTTCAACAAATTTACGAATCGTCTGATGGCAGCTTATATGATATAGTTGACCGATCCGGCTCGTTCCGACCTATATACGAAATAGAGTAAAAAGACTATTTGCAAAGTTATATTAAGATATCTTTAAAACTGAGGGACTAGTGTGCGTAGAAACGGACAAACGGACATGGCTAGATCGACTCGGCTAAAATAAAAAATGTAAAACTGTAAAAATAATATGAATACGAAAGTAGTGCATATTATATAAGATGTGGATAAAATTAATAATGTAATCGCAATCTGCAAGGGTATACAAACTTTGGCGTGCCGAAATAAGCTTCCTTTCTTTTTATGGAATTAAAACTGAAATTTAATAATTATATATAATATAAATTACTTTTATATGCACAGTTTTAAAATCGGAAATTACTCATTTTCCTATGCACATATGTACGTGTAATTTCACTGATCTTGGCTGTGGTCTTTGGGAATGTTTAGGCGTCTTTTTCCTAGGAATATTATTGACTTGTTTTATAACATTTAAAAAAAAATTATATTGCCTTAGACTACGCTAGTTTAGTTTTAATACTTATTTATTTTTTTTTTTCAAAATATATATGTATAGCCTATTTAAAACATGAATGTAGCTTTTCAATGATGAATTTTTTTAAATCGTCTAGTAGTTATTAAGTTTAGTTATAATACACACATACAAACAAACAAAAATATAAATCTTTCCTTTTTATAATAGTGGTATGATAATTTTATATCTCACATAGTAATACTTACTCGGTTCATTAAAACAGCTCTTCGAATTTCACGTACTCCGTCGTAAACAAGCCGTGAAGCATCAATAAAATCATTTTCGTCGACGTCTTTATTGGAGTTATTTAATAGTGCTCCAACTGCAGTTTCCACTCGTTGGTCAAATTTCAGCATAACTGAAGGAAAGATAGTTTTTTTTTGTAAGTTTTGTAATTATAATAATAATAATTATTTATATTTTTCGGTTGACAAATAATAATAACACCATGAAAGAAACTAACAACTTCAGCTAGCCGAAGTTTGTATACACTTTCAAATTAATATTATGGCAGGTATACGGTATAGTCGTCCGATTTTTATGAAATTTAAAACAAAAATCTGATTAATATATATAAAACTCATAACCGAGAGGTAATAACGATATGTTAAAAAACAGTAAAGTTATGATTTTTTTCCACAAATTTACGGATCGTGTGTTTGGCAGCTATATGATCCAGTTGACCGGTTCGGCTCGTTCCGACATATATATAAAGAAGACTATCGGCAAAGTTTTATTAAAAAACTAGTCCCTCAGTTTGCGTAGAAACGGATAGACGGACAGATGGACATGGCTAGATCGACTCGGCTGTTGATGCTGCTTAAGAATACATATACTTATAGGGCTGGAAATTTCTCCTTCACTGCGTTGCAAACTTCTGATTCAAATTATAATACCCTGCAAGGGTATAAATATCAAGACAATTGCTGCAATTGCTGCTGAAGTATTGGCTCCAAATTTTAAACAGAATCAATAAAATATCAGAATATTTTCAAAGCTTTTTCTTTTATATTTTCTGAACTGCACGGAATAAGCTTGCGCGTGAAAATGTGCTATTTTTTTATTTAAACGATTTTTTTTCAATGATTAGAAAGATAATTTTTGTTACTTCAATAAAAAAAGTTTTCCTCTATATTACTACTTTTAAATTTTATAGATATCTGTGTATAAGGACTTTTTTGAAGCCGGATTAGAGTTCAGTATATATAAAAAACTATATTCCGATTTAGGGTTCTGCAATTTTTGCCTAATCTTGTCGTTGCTTTTATCAACAATAACAATTATTCTTACCTTGCTCGCGAAGAACTTTTACTGCTTCTAGAACCCGTTTCGTGTAAATGCATGGTTCATAGTTGTCCATCTCAGCTTCAACCACATTACAAACTCGTGAAGAACGCCCTTGAATAGCACCTGCAGTTGATCGCAAGTCCCTGGCATCGCCAACTTGTAAGGCCATAACACATTTATTAACATCTTCAAGAATATGGTTTTCGGACACTGCCAAAAAGTCATCAATTGTCGTAATATCATCGACGGCTTCTGTGAGAATACGAACTTGCACTTCCCAAGCTTGGCGATAAGTTGTCATATTTTCTTGGGCTACTTTAGAATTGGGTCGTACAGTCAAAATAGATGCAGCATTTATTACTTGGGGACATAAGCTTTCGATTTGGGCAGCAGCATAACGAACCATTTTAACACCATCTTCGTTGCTAGACATGCTGCATACTAGATTTGCTACTTCAACAAGTTTTTCAGCATGCTTTGTAAAAACATCAGCTTTTTCTCTAACTTTCTTTTCATTGCCTGTCTTTGCGGCTTCAATTAAATCTATGAGAGGTGTCGTAGTTTCCAAAAATGAGTCCGAAACATGATCAACAACAGCCTTCCGCAACTGTCTTCGCAGGTCACGGGTTTTCCTACACATTTGATCAATCGCTCGGGCAAGTCCGGGACTATTGTCCTTTTGACTCATCTATATATTTTTGTATAAAAAATAAAACATATATATTTTTAGGTATGTAAACAAAGGAATAAATACACTTACGTTTGACATATATTCGGACAGCAAATCTTGTAACGCTTGTCGCACAGCATTACACTCGGCAACAATTCTCTCTCGACGTTCATCTCTAGTACAGTCTGCATCAGCCATTAAAGCAGCCGCACTTATAATACTCTCTAAACGTTCTTCAAGCAATTGGCGCGAACGCTGTTCGCTATATGTCATGGGATCCATTACAATTCCTTCCTATAAAACCATAAGAAAAAGGTATTAAATTTACCTACAAATTTGTAAAAATTCAAACATATTAGAATTTATCTAACGTTTTTTCCGGCTTGTATGGATTTTCAAGCCTACTCTGCAATAAGGGTTGCCTGACGCCAACTGGCATTTCACTTAAACTTACTGTACTTGGAAAATGAAACATTTCTGTTGTTTGCAGTGACTTGTAAATACATTAAAAAAAAATAACAATAATAATTTGTCAAAAATAGAAAAAGAATTAACTCGGGAATATTTTCGTGAAATAATTTTCACAATTTCCAACGTGGATTATTACGACAAAAGTTCATCGATGAACATAAATCTTTGTATGGCGATAAAGCACCATCCTAAAACTCTATGAACAAGAAAGGAAGCTAACTTTGACGCACCGAAGTTTGTATACCCGTGCAGATTGCAATTTAATAATTACCATTCTTTCCAAAGCTAATATAATTTCCTTTTCATGTTGTTATCTATAGTTTTACATTTTTTGAAGTTACAGCTTTACATTTTCCTCTACATCTCCCAATTTTTCCTATGGCACCTATATTATATAGCCGTCCGATTTTTATAAAATTAAAACCTAAATTCTGAAATAACACAACAGGCCTATTTCCTAGAGTATATCAAGAGGACGTTGAAAACTGGCAAATTTATACGTATTTTTTTTTAATTTCTAGATGGTTCCTATGGCACTTACATGATATAGGAGTACTGTTTCGATTTTCGATCGAAAAGATATATTAAACAACAAAATGAAGCTATTTTCGGCACGCCGAAGATTGGATTAATGAATAACTTTCATGTTCATATTCAGGTCATTTCTGATTCTCGAAATCGAAAGCCTTTTGCGATTCCGATTTTGAAAACGGGAATCAGAGCTCCCGTTCTCGAAATCGTAAGACTTTTGCGATTTGCAAAACAGGCACTTTTCTCTGGCCGAAATAAATAGTAAAATATCAGATCGATTTTACTAAGGGGAAAAATAGTTTAATCAGTGGTCTTTTGATGTTCATTCCACGCCATCACAAGATCATTCTGGCACGTGGGTATTTAAAAAAAATTAATTTCTGACCGCACCTCAGATTTGATAACAAAAATATGTAATGGTGAAGTTATAATTTTTTTCTGAAAATTTACGGATAGTTTGTGTGCCAGCTATATGATATTGTTGACAGATCCTCGTTCCGACTTATATACGATTGAGAGTATATAGAAGACTATCTGCAAAGTTTCATTCAGATAGCTTCAAAACTAGTTTGTGTATAAACGGATGTACAGACTGACGAACATGGCTAGATCGACTATCAGTCATGTCAAAAGTGGCCTTGATAAATTATGGCTGGGTTGGAAGGTCGTTACGTTGTAGGCGGGTTCTTCTGGAAACCCGAGTCAAGTCCCTTGCTAGAGCATTTGGGTGGGCTGAGCGTTTTTCCGTGTACGACGCTTTTTGCTGATCTATTTAACCTTTTACCGCGAGAATGAAAACATCCATGGTGCCCCAGTGATAGTTCTCAGGACTTTTGTTCAGAAAGAACACACAAATATAAATATATATATAAGAGATAAGAGCCTGTCTATCTTTAAGCAATAAACAACACCATATTGTTGCGTCTGGGATGCAGATGTCCTGCACTCTAGCAAATGTGTGCATACCTAACTCAGCTAGGTACCTAGAACGCTTGGTGGGTTATATGACCTCCTGCGAGTGGTCACCACATGGTACAGATAAAGACCATTAAAATTTTCCCGCGGTCAAACATATACCGATCCGTGGGTCTAGAGATAAGGACTTTCCATTCTCATGTTAGCTACCTAAGCTAGAATTTTAAGAAATAAATTCAGTTTGAAATATCAACTCAACAACGTCAGACGCTTGTTTCATTTACAGCCTCTCTAGACAACTTTTAAATGTTTTGACGCTCCAAAATGACCTAAAGGGACAGGCCAACGCAAGAGAAACAGCAGATGGAGAAGTTCTACAGCCCTAAAAATATCCAAAATCATGTGCAAAGATCGCAACGAAAATTCAATACGTGCTGCATCTTCCACGGAAAGATTGCAGTCTGTTAAAAGGAAGTCTCACAGATCACTGCCTGACTGCGACACATGCCGTCAAGCTGGGCATCACCGAAAACGCGTACTGCCGCTCCGACTCTCTTATCGCAGAAAGATGCCTCCAAGAGAAAGCCAGGCGAACTACTTGTCTCGCTAAAGACACTTCGATCCATAAGGACTTCGAAACGCGCATTAATAATCTCTAGGTCCACACTAGGAAGCCCGAGCAACTAAGGACCATATTGGCCTATGCTTGACCCCAGGAGAGAAGCCCGACCCGACCCGACCTAACCTAACCTAACCTACCCTAAAATTAAGCTGATCTAGCATATAGGGGCTCTCTACGTCCCGTAAATTAGGTTATGTTAAAAGACAACGCACAGCATCTTTCTACAGTTAACTAGGGAGGGAAATTTGATTAATAGAAGTCTACTAAAGTAAGGTTATCTTAGCTCGGCATTCCAGGTTGAGGCTCGTAGGGCAAATAGCAAGAAGTTTTTTGGACAGTCTCAATATGAAATGGCAGAACTAACGAAGTAAAAATACTCTTGGTTACAGAAGGGGATTCGAGGTCCTTTGACCACCTTTTTATAAGCCCAAGCACGCCTCTGTCTTTATTAACCATGCAGGAAATGTGGTCAGAGAATAAACGCCTTGATCCTAGGCGGACTCCCAGATCATCGACATGAGTTATACTTTTCATAGAGCAATCATTAAGCATATAAGTGGCATACTGGGGTTTGACATGTGAAAATGTCATCAGTTTGCTTTTTGAGCTGTAGAAATGTAATAGGTTAGCACGACACCATCGGTTTGAATGTTGCGTTGGAAACCTCTGAAAACAAATGATGTAAGTTCCAGAAGATTTATAGTGGTAGATCATAAACTCTTAAATCCATGCTGGCATGGGAAATGGGAAATTTGCAGAAGTGCTGCAACTGAAGAGTTAATACATTATCGAAGAGGTTCGGAATAGCCGACAAATTAGAGATACCCCCATAGTTACTGGCATCCGATTTGCTATATTTATTGTCGAATGGAATAATTAAGGATTCGTTCCAAATATGGGAAAATTCAAAAGGGTTTTAAAGATGCTTTTATTTGTTAAAAATTCTTTTTACTATACTATAATGACCTAGCCCTGGCTAATTGTGGCTGGTCGATACGTTGTATGCGGGTTCCTCTGGAAACCCGAGTCAAGTCCCTTGCGAAAGGATTTGGAATCTGAGAGCTTTTACTTGTACGACTCTTTTTGCTTCTTTATTTCATCTTTTACTGCGATAACGCCAAGATCCCTAAGGATATTTTGGTTTTGAATATACCATGGTGCCCCAGTGATAGTTGTCGGGTCTTTTGATGCTGTATGATGTCTATGATGGTTCTGCTCGTGTTCTCCCAAAGCTGGAAGCCATTGGCTTAAGAATAGAGTTGTTCAGCAGGACCTTGTAATTTTGGGCGATCGGGCGTTTGCAATCTAGTGGAGGCTGCTAGCTTTTAGTTTCATGCATTCGATATCTAAGCGCCATGTTAGACGTCTATCGAGGTGGACGGCGAGATACATTACTTCGTTGACTTAGGGGATCTGTGTGCTATTCAAGTAGAGCGAAGGGAATGCTTGTCTGGTAAAAGTAAACGTTAGTCAGTCTCTACTGCCGTGAGGTGTCGTCGGCGAAGGTGGATGTTATTAGTCGGTCGCTCGTGGGAATATCCGCTGTCTAAAGGACACATAGAGTTGGTCCAAGTTCTCCTCATTGTGGGAATCCAGCTTTAATTTTGTAGTTGTAGGATGTTGTTGTGTTGCACCTCACTGCGAAGACTCTGTTGTAGAACTCCGACAAAAGTAATTTATGAGTGTATCCGAACAAATGTGTTTTGATTTGATGCATGAAACCGCTGAGCCAGGGGCGATCGAATGCTTGAGATATGTCAAGAATTATCGCGCTGAAATGTTCTGTAAGTTTGAAGGCTGTGCGAATCTCTGATGTTATTCTGTTAACTTGCTTGATAGTTTCATGTTTTTCTCTGGAGCTAAATTGATGGGCTGGGATAATGATGTCAGCCATATATGTGGTATGGTAATATCAAAGCTAGAAGGCATATTTCGATTTGGACAGGCATGATAAAACTTATTGGTCTGTAAGATGATGGAATCGTGTGATCTTTTCCAGACTTCGGTATCATTATGATTATAAACTTTCTATTTTAATGGGTAGCCGAGACTCATGATCCCATTGAAGTGTTTACAAATGACCTCAATAGCACAGTTAGAAAGTTCAATTATCTTGTTTGGAGTTGTTAGATCACCGCCAAGAGTCTTTATCGGTTTTAGCTCCCTGAAGACTTTGGCTTTGTCGTTCGGCCGAAACGATGTTATCGTGGATTTACTTTCAGGTTGGATTTGTGGTAGATCAAAAAGATTTGCAAGCAGGATTCTGCTAAAAGACGCCCCTGAGATGTGAGGCATATGTTTGGGCTATAAATGTCTGCTTTATTCATTCATTCATTATTTATTCAAAAATGTTCACTAAATGGATTAGATGAAGTCAATAGCACGTACATAAGATTAACATTGGTGAGTTCGTTTGCATGGTAAACTTGCATTATATGTAAATTCATTTCCAAATCTTTGAAATCCCTCTTTGAAATTAAAAACAAAGGTTGGAAATATATTATTACAATTTAGTAAGAGAAATTTCTTCGCCAACGAACATCACTGACTATTTTAAAATTATCGCGGCTTGTTTTACTGATTTCAAAATAGAAAGTCTTTGGGCAAAATATGGGCAAAATTTTGTTTCTGAATCTAAATCTACACGAATTTCTGCGCATGATGTGTATATTGTTTGGATAGAATACGATAGAATAATGTAAGTTTTTTCCACCAAAAATGGGAAACATGAAAAAACACTTACTTTCTGATACGTTTCTCGAAAAACAATAAAAAAAATTTTACGTTTGAATAAAAATATATATTTATACCCTTGCAGGGTATTATAATTTCAGTCAGAAGTTTGCAACGCAGTGAAGAAGTCATCTCCGCCCCTATAAAGTATATATATTCTTGATCAGCATCAACAGCCGAGTCGATCTAGCCATGTCCGTCTGTCCGTCTGTCCGTCTGTCCGTCTGTCCGTCTGTCCGTCTGTCCGTCTGTCTGTCTGTCTGTCTGTCCGTTTCTACACAAACTAGTCCCTCAGTTTTAAAGCTATCTGATTGAAACTTTGCAGATAGTCTTCTATATACTCTCACTCGTACATAAGTCGGAACGGGCCAGATCGGACGACTATATCATATAGCTGCCATACAAACGATCCATAAATTTGTTGAAAAAAAATCATAACTTTACTGTTTTTTAACGTATCTTGATCAACTCTCGGTTAAAGGCTTTATATATTATTTCAGATTTTTGTTTTAAATTTCATAAAAATCGGACGACTATATCATATAGCTGCCATACAAACGATCGGTAAATGTGGACGTAAATTACATTTTACTTTACATGTAAAAATGTAAAAAAGGTAAAACTGTAAAAATAAAATTATGTTGAAAGTTATTCATTTTAAAATAGATAGGGTTGGATTATAAATAATTCAATTGAAATCTGCAAGGGTATATCAACTTCGGCGTTCCGAAGTTAGCTTCCTTTCTTGTTTTTTTTTTTTTTTTAAATTAAACAAGAAAGGAATTTGGACACGCCGAAGTTTCTAAACCTTTGCAGAGTGCAATTGGATCAATAAATCACTTTCATATTCAGTTTATTTTTATAGTTTTACATTTTTTTACCTTTTACCTTTACATGTAAATAAAGTAAAATGTAATTTTCCTCCACATTTACCGATCGTTCCTATGGCAGCTATATGATAAAGTTGTCTTATTTTTATAAAATTAAAACTGACATTTAAAAAAAATATAAATTGTTTGTACCCCAATGTAGAAGAAAATGTGCTGAAAACTGACAAAGTTATAATTTTTTTATAAAAATTTCCTGATCGTTCCTATGGCAGCTACAATGACGAGCAAAACTGTAATACGAGTTTAATACTCAAACTTTAAAGGTCTTCCGTCCTTCTTGATGCATGCTGGAAATCTTAGTCTTATTTTGTTAGTACAGTGTATGAACCACTGTTTCTCGAAAAATTGAAAATGAGAAAAAGTGGTAAAGCAATATGTAAAAAAAAGTTCAATGTTGCAGTTTTATCCTGCGATTATTTTTAAACAAATATTAAATACTATTTTTAATAATGTGACCATAGCCTTTAACTTTTCGAGTTCTCCTACGCGATTTGGAATACTTTTGGTGTAGCGTTGCCTCTCATGCCCCTGGGGCGAACTGCATATTTAGCCAATTGCGATTTGACATGACTCTATTAATTTTCGATTGGATTCACATCCGGATTGTGGTGGCCAGTTCATAGGCTGTCATTTTTGCTATAATAACCCATTTTTTACCAAATGAGACCTTTGCTTTGGGTCATTGTCTTGCTAAAAAATTCATTTTTCTTTTGAACAATTTTCTTGTAAAATCGCCAAATATTGTTTCTTACGCATTATTTCATTGATTAATACCATAGGAACAATTCCATTTTTATGAATACATCCCCAGTCCATAATTGAGCCGCCACCGTGCTTAACGGTTTGTCGTACATTGCTTGACGACTGGATTTTGGGATCTCTAGTCCAATACTAGGTGCGACCATCTGACTCAAAATAATTAATTTCAGTTCCATCCGGCCAAATAACCAAATAATAAATAATAGTATGCGCTTTTAGGCGGTAGTATCCCAATCCGCTGTAGTCCAATATTCGTGAGCTGCAGCAAGGCTCGACGCAAATTGACGTGCCTCTTTTTTAGGAATGGTTTCTTTTTCATTGTCTTAGCTTTCAAGGCATCGTCAATCTGTCCAAGCTCTGGCATCTAAATTGTGCATCTTCGCCGCTTTTACTGGCGTTATGTCTCGGTTGCTCGATCGCTTCAAATTCTTGGTCGACCTCCTGTATTAGTAGGAATGCTTTCCAGACTTTGATTTTTTAACCGCTGCACAGTCATATGGCTAACATGGAATTTGTTAGCGTCTTCATGATTTTCTTTTTATTCTCACTTTCCATGATTATTGCATTGTAAATGTGACTTTAATATACCAAAACTCAGTAAGCTGCATGAAAATAAAATTACTTTAACGGTACTTGTATACGAGTGAGAGTATATAAAAGACTATCTGCAAAGTTTCATTGAGATAGCTGAAAAACTAAGGGACTAGTTTACGTATAATTGGACTAACTAACTTCTGACTAGAATTAAAATACCCTGCATGGTTATAAATAGTGCGGGGCAGTATTGTTCACGTACTTGCAAGACCCATCACATACATACAATTTCATTTAGTATACTGCGTAGAAACACCGCATAAAGAAATTTAAGCGTAAGAGATTGAATTTTAGTATTTGAGCGGGCCTATTTTTGTACTTGTGTGCAGGCACCGCACACTGGTACCCGCTTTTAAGTTAGGTCTCCTATCTAAAGGTTAATGGCACGCTGCGTGTTGGTCGCTTCTAGGGGAGTCATTTTTGCGTCTTTCTAAGTTATCGCCCTGCGTAGGATTTTGTATTTATATTATGTAACGCCTGCTTGTCGCTTTTGAAAAATTCTCCAAAGTTTTGGCTGTTGAGCTGCAGAAGAGTTCAAGCTGAATGGGGTCCGGCAACCATGACCAAGGAGGCCCACAGAGGCACACCACAAGGTGGGGTCTTATCGCCTCTACTATGGAACTTGGTAGTGGAGGAAATACTACACACATTTGACAGGAAGGCGCCCAAGATAACTGCCTATGCGGACGACATAGGAGTGATCATCACGGGGAAATGCCCATCGACCATCAGCTCGGTCATGGAAAGAGCACTAAAAGATGTGCTAAGGTGGGCCACTAGAGCAGACCTGGACATCAACGCTGACAAATCTGAACTGATTCTTTTCACCAAGAAGTACAAAGTTCCCAGATGAACTCCGCCAAAAATAAAAAACACACAGCTTACTCCGTGTAAACAGGTAAAATACCTGGGAGTGATATTCGACTCGAAACTTACATGAAAGTCTAATGTGGAGGACAGGGTGAAAAAGGCTACTGTGGCACTCTATACGTCACAAAGAATGTTGGGTAGCACATGGGGCCTATCACCCCGACTCACGCACTGGATTTACACCTCAGTAGTAAGACCAATTCTGCTCCATGGAATACTTATCTGGTGGGAAGCCACTCGAAAGATAACATTCCTAAATATAATGGAGAAAGTACAGCGGCGAGCGTTAGTCTGCATAACGGGAGCGCTGAAAACAACTCCGACGAAAGCGCTAGAAACAATCGTAGGTGTCCTACCTCTGGACATTCAAGCCCGCCTAACAGCACAAAAAGCAGCGCAACGTCTAATGGCAACGGGCAATATCAAAATACAGCTATTTGGACACAGCGCAATCGGTAATGGAACCGGGAAAACAACGGACTATATCACACCCAGATATAGTTTCGAAAATATCCCCACCATGCTGGGACTAGATGACTGGTGCAATGGTATCAACCAATGTGCTACCAACGTCTACACGGACGGCTCGAAGATGGAATCGGGTGTTGAAGCAGGGGTCTTCTGTGCGAGACCGAAACTTAGGCTCTCGTACAAACTACCTAATCACTGCGGCATTTTCCAAGCGGAAATCTTCGCTATAAGAAAAGCAGCAGAAGCAATCCAACAGCGACTACTGTCCACAAGGGGCACCATAAACTTCTTCGTAGACAGTCAAGCAGCCATCAAGTCGCTCCAAGGATCTCACATCTCCTCCCAAAATGTCTTGGCTTGCAAGGATGCGATAGAAGGTGTTTATCTATTGCCCAAGCCATCAAGGCATAGAGGGCAACGAGACGGTAGATTCTCTCGCAAAGAGCGGAACTCGCAAAAATAGCACTGAGGATCAAATCCAAATTTCGCAAAGATCTCTATACAGCGTTATAGAGAGCAAAGCAGCAAGAGACGCAGAATTAAGATGGAAAAGCAAAACCACCTGCAAGATTGCAAGAACAATGTGCAACTCAAGGGACGATAAGCTCTCCAAAAATTTCTGATACAACTTCAAAGGAAAGAATGCAGGATTCTGGTAGGAGTACTAACTGGACACTGTTTATCAGCAACACACGCGAAGAATCTGGGCTTGACCAACGAGGATAGCTGCAGGAAATATAAGGAATCGGGGGTCGAAGAGACCCTGGAACACCTACTCTGTCAGTGTCCAGCACTGGCAAAGTCTCGGAAACGCCACCTCAGTATGTATGAGATACCCTCGCTAAAGGCAGCGGCCGGACTTAAGCCGGGTCCGCTGCTGAGGTTTGCCAAAAACAGCATCATACTGAGCAACCTAAAAAAATTCTCCATTACGAATTGTACCACTAAGGACCATCTTAGTGATGCCGGAATTCGTAATGGAGAATTTTTTTTTTGTCTCTGTCTCTTTTTTTATACAGTCTCTGTGTAGTTTAGGTTGCTCAGTATGATGGTCTATGTGAGGTCACCACTCGGTGACCTACCGGCTTAACCTAAAATAACCTAACCTAACCTTTGGCTGTTGCTGATCTTCCGATCCGGATCACTGGAGCGTGCGATCGGGAATACAGAGAATAAGAGAGCGACCTAGCGTTGGTAAGCTCGTCGGGAAAGGTGGGATACATGGGAGCGTTATAGCGGTCGAGCTTTTACAAGCTCGGAGGGCAGAAGGCGACATGTAGGGTGTTCTGATCTAAACAACATTGGTAACAACAACATTAATTTGAAACATTTCGATTACTTTAGAACTAATTGTATGTCTACATTATTTAAACATAATTTAATATGTATTTAATATATCTTTATTAATTTTAATTTTTTTTTCTCTTAACGTGTGTTTTTAATGTGATGTTATTTATTTGTATTGAAAATTTGTATGCTAATCGATTTTATGTCGTGTGGAAGTTGAGTCAAAGCCGAATAGTATTAGTGAAGAAGTGCGCGTTAGAGCTGGCTAGAGTATTTTTTAGCTATATCGCATAGTTGACATATGTGGAGGAAAATGTAAAACTATAAACGAAAATAAGAAAGGAAGCTTACTTATATACCCTTACAGATAGAAATTGGATCAATAATAATCTATCAATATCTAATATAATATGAAATACTTTCATATTCATAATATTTTTTTTTGTTTTATATATATCTTTTTTCCAATTTTTATACCCTTGCAGGCTAGCGAAAATCCTCCAACTGAACCCTCCACGAGGGCGCCGGCTGGGCAATGGGCACTGTATTATCCCGGACATCAGGTAATGCACTGTCGCATGCTCCGTCCGCGGTAATACAGTGTCTAGCTAAGGCTACGGCTCAATTCCTTCTGCCTAAAAAGCCGGGGGAAATGAACCACTAGCTATGGTTGGAGGTGCCTTGGCGGTAGGCATAAAACGCAAGTGGGTGGTACCCCTGAAATAAACCACACTGGAGGGACTGAAGGACGAAACCGGGGCTGGGATGTCAGCCCAAACGTCGGTGGAAGGCGTGACTGCTACCACCGGCGGGCACGGAGGGGAGCAATCCTCTCTGCGTGTCGCCAGCGGTCAGCCAGCTTGACGGGAGCAGGTCAGGTTAGTTGTAATGCTACTGCCACCACAACGACTCAGAGCAAGCTTTGCCGCACGGGTGCCGTCATCGATACAGACTCGGACCTGGAGAGCGTGCAGCTCTCGAAAGAGGAGGAAGAAAGCCTTCTCCGTTCGCCCAAACCAGGCACCAGCTCCCCGCGTAGGGACGGGCCGAAGCGGTCAAGCGAGGGGATGAAGGCCAAGGCGAGGTACAAGGCGGCTCTTGAGATCCAGAGCCGGCTCCGGAGCAAAGCAGCCCTCTCCCTAGAGGATAAGGAAAAGCTAGCCTGGGCTGAGCAAAGGATCGAAGAGGGCCGACTTCACTACGCCAAACTTCCTCACATGGCGTCTACGGGCGGATTATCCAACAATGTGGAGGAGATGCTTGCAGCGCTCCGCTGAGAGTGCCTCTAGGAGTGCACCGGCGAGCAAGCGGCCCAAGCAGGCAGCCCCCACACCCAGCGCAAAGAAGCCTCTCAAGAAGGAGCTGAAGGTCAGTGAGGTGATCAAACGACATCTGATCGTGGCACTCATTGACCGCAGCGACGAGAATGTCAAGATGTCGGAGGCGCGGTGGAAAACCGTACACACACGACTTGTCAAAGCGCTGTTTAGGCGGATGGAGGATGACTCCAAGGCCCCCATGCCAACATTCGATGGTGCGGGATGGCTGAATGGGGTCAAAATCCTGAAGTGTATGGACGACCAGATTCGGAAGTGGCTGACGCAAACGATTAGCCACATGGAAGCACCGTGGGAGGGGGCCCAACTAGAGGTGGTGGACAGGGAATTAATCCCATCCATACCGAAGGCGAAGGTACTCTTCCCCATTGCTATCCAAGGCGATCGGGCGCTGAAGCTGCTACAGCGACAAAACCCCAACATGCCGACCGCAGACTGGAAGGTACTGCATGTCGCGAGCCCACTACCCAAAGAGGGGGGCCAATGTGCAGTCCTCCAGATTAATAAGGAGGCGGAGGACATCTTATATCTCAGATACGGGAAGATGGCGTGGGGTATGGGTAGCGTCTACCTACGCCTAAAAAAGCGCCATCCCGGAGATAAAGATGCGCACACCCTGCAGGCTGGCGAGGTGGAGAAGGACTTAGGTCTAGACACCATCATCGACACCGCCCAGGAAATGACGCTGGACGAAACCCTGAAGGAGGACGGTCAGCTGACAGTTATAGTCAACCCGTCGGGAGGTAAGCAAGGTACCCATAACGCTAAGGGTGCTGCAGCTCAACCTTCATAAAAGTAAGGTCGCCTCGGCGGAACTCCTCATAGCCATGGAGCAAGGGTCCACCGACATTGCTTTAGTCCAAGAGCCATGGATTGCCTCGGGCAATTTCGTTGCCGGAACTAAAGACCTCCTGGCAGCTTCTTGCTACATGGCACACGACAGGACGGCCCCACCGGAGGAACTCAGGAGCCTGGTAGAAGCCAGTCCGAACGACCAGCAACTGCTCGTGGGTGCAGACGCCAACGCACACCACTGCGTGTGGGGGAGCCCCGATATAAACGACAGAGGTGAGTCACTCTTAGACTTTATTCTCTCTACTAACCTATATATAGCAAACGTGGGGGAGGAACATACCTTTGTAGGCCCCACCTCGTCCAACATGCTAGACTTAACAATCATAAAGGGACAGGGTACTATGGTATCAGAATGGAAAGTCCTTGAGAGACCATCCTCAGATTATAAGTACATACAGTTCCAGTATGAATTTGAACACTCTCCAAAATTAACCGTTTTTAGGAACCCCCGGAACACTAACTGGGGAAAGTTCAAAAAGGTAATCACGGCAAAGCTTGCCACTTCTCCGGGCACAGTAGAATCTGCGGAGGACATAGAAAAGTCTCTAGAGACCCTCTCCAAGGAGCTACTAGACGCGTATCACGCATCATGCCCGAAATCAGAAATGAGGAAACGGACCAAGCCACCATGGTGGAACAGCGACCTTTCACTCCGACGTAATAAACTCAAGGAATTCTTCAAAATTGCCAAGACGGCGAAAGATAAGATTATCAATGAGGAATACAAAGCACTACTTAGGGACTACAAGAAGGAAACTGGAGAAACTTCTGCTCCAATATAGAGACTGCCCCAGAAACGGCCAGACTCAGGAAGCTGCTATCGAAGCAGCCAACCATACAGTCAGCTGAAACGCGATAATGGACAGTGGGCTGAGGGCAGCGAGGAGGCCCTAAAAGCACTAATGCAAGCACACTTCCCAGGATCCACTGAAGTGTCCGATGCCAGTACCTCCCAAATGATCTAATATCCTCCAGAAAAATCCACTGGGCTATAGACTCCTTTACAGGAATTAAAGCACCCGGACTGGATGGAATATACCAGCCATGCTACAGGTGGCCAAAGATGTGATTACCCCATGGCTTCGCGCTATATACTCAGCTTGCCTAAGCACGAGCTATATCATTATCCAATGAAGTTCCTCTCGGATTGTCTTCCTGCCTAAAGCAGGGAAGTGCAGTCACGTGAGCCCCAAGGACTACAGACCGATAAGCCTCACCTCATTCCTACTTAAGACGCTAGAAAAACTGCTGGACCTATACATCAGGAACGATGTGGAAGATTACTGTCGACCAACCAGCACGCCTACACGAAGGGTAAATCGGTGGAGACGGCACTACATTCACTAGTAGCCACCATTGAGAGAGCCCTACACAATAAAGAATATGCTCTCAGAGTGTTTGTGGACATATTCGGAGCATTTAACAATGTTAGCACAAACGCAATAATGGATCGCCTAGAAGCGACCAACACGCCCCCTGCCATCATCTCGTGGACAAGAAATCTTCTGAGCTGCAGACGGGTACACTCCGATTGGGGCACCGCCTCCATGGTGAGAGGAGCGCACAGGGGCACGCCGCAAGGTGGAGTCCTATCACCTCTCCTATGGAATCTGGTGGTAGACAACCTGTTCAAGAGATTTGACAGGAAAGCACCAAAGATAACAGCCTATGCGGATGACATAAGCATAATTATCACGGGAGTATGTCCATCGACCCTCAGCTCGATCATGGAATCAAGGCTTAGGGAGATATGTGAGTGGGCGGGCAATGTAGGGCTCAATATCAACGCGGACAAGACGGACCTCATTCTCTTTACCAAGAGATACAAGGTACCGCGATGGATCCCCCCAAAAATTATCACGACTAGGCTGACCCCGACAACACAGGTCAGATACCTCGGCACTGTATTAGACAGCAAGCTGGCATGGAAACCCAATGTAATGGAGAGGGTGAAAATGGCCACCATAGCGCTATACGCATCTGAGAAGATCTACATATCGGTGGTGCGTCCGACACGGGTGTATGGAGTCCTAGTGTGGTGGCAAGCCACAGAAAAAAAGACTTATTACAAGTTTATGGAGAGAACCCAGCGGCAGGCACTGCTCTGCATTACAGGGGCGCTGAGGTCAACCCCCACAAAAACACTCGAGACGATAATCGGAATTGATCCCCTAGATATCCATGCGCAAATGACAGCAGGAAAGGCAGCACAACGCCTGGTTGTATCAGGTAATATGTCGCTACAAGGACTTGGGCACAGTTCAATTGGCCGAAACATGAGCAGTACATCTGACTACCTGATACCAAGAACGTGTCCAGATGTAAAAACATCATTCATGGGATCTATATTCCAGGCGGAAGTATTCGCCATCGGTAAAGCGGCCGTCAAGCTGGGCATCAAATGCCGGAAGTGTGATGAATTTGGGGCAACCGAAACCCTGGAGCATCTCTTTTGCAAATGTCCGGCTCTAACAAGGTCAAGAGTACGACATCTAGGCGCTCCGTCTCTGGTGTCACTGGAAGATGCCTCCAAGAGAAAGTTATATATATATATATATATTCTTCATCAGCATCAACAGCCAAGTCGATCTAGCCATGTCCGTCTGTCTGCCTGTCTGTCTGTCTGTCTGTCTGTCTGTCTGTCTGTCTGTCTGTCTGTCTGTCTGTCTGTCTGTCTGTCTGTCTGTCTGTCTGTCTGTCTGTCTGTCTGTCTGTCTGTCTGTCTGTCTGTCTGTCTGTCTGTCTGTCTGTCTGTCTGTCTGTCTGTCTGTCTGTCTGTCTGTCCGTTTCTACGCAAGCTAGCCCCTCAGTTTTGAAGCTATCTTAATGAAACTTTGCAGATAGTCTTCTATATACTCTCACTCGTAAATATGTCGGAACGAGCCGGATCGATCAACTATATCATATAGCTGCCATACAAACGATTCATAAATTTTAAGAAACAAAATTATAACTCCGTTGTTTTTTCGGGTATAAGCTATATAAATTATTCTTGATTTTTGGATTTAATTTTATAAAAATCGGACAACTATATCATATAGCTGCTATAGGAAGGGTCGGGAAATTTTCAGAAAAAATTGTAACTTTGTCAATTTTTAACATAATTTGTTCTACTTTGAGATAGAATTTAGAATTTTTAGAATTTTGTTGTAAGTTTCATAAGAATCGGGCGACTATATCATATAGCTGCCATACAAACGATCAGTAAATGTAAACTTAAATTACATTTTACTTTACATGTAAAAATGTAAAAAAGGTAAAACTGTAAAATAAAATTATGTTGAAAGTTATTCATTTTAAAATAGATAGGGTTAGATTATAAATAATGCAATTGAAATCTGCAAGGGTATACAAACTTCGGAGTGCCGAAGTTAGCTTCCTTTCTTGTTACATGTAAAGTAAAATTAAAATTTTCTCCAAATTTACCGATCTTGAGTAGACAGCTATATGATATAATTTTTTTTTATTAAATTAAAAAAGAAAATTCTAAAATAACATAAGATATTTTTATTTTTAAATATGTTTAAAACTGTTATTATAATTTTTTTACCTAAAAATTTCCCAATCTTTTTAAAGGCAGCTACCACTGGTGGTCTAAATAATAAGTAAAACTTTTTCTAATAAACTTAATGAAAAAATTCAATTTTTTTAGCTTTCAAACTTATCCTAGATTATAAAAAATATATCAAAAGTATTTTTCATTTCAAATTGCTACTGCTACTGCTACTGATTTCATCTAAAAACCCAAAATTGGCTTGGCCAAAATAAGAATTACACCAATTCTTCTAAGTCTAGAACTCTAAACGTATCAAATATTTGGCACTTTTTCTTATTAGTAAACTTATAATAGTATTCGGTAGAACCACCATTATTTTGGACAACTTTCGCTATTGTTTTTGGAATACTAGCAATAAGTTTGCGGCAAGTTTCTACTGAAGCCTCAGATCAGGTTCTATTAACAAATCTTCATAAATCTTCACCATTTAATAAATGTGTTGGTTTTACTTTGACGTTTCAAGTCTTCCCATAAACTTTCGATTGGGTTTAAATCCGGAGATTTACCCGGCCGACTGATAACGGTTACTTTGGTGTAATTAAACCAGACCTTGACGTATGCTTTGGATTGTTATCCTGTTAAAAAACCCACCACAAAGGCATGTTTTCCTCAGCTTAAGGTTGCATGGTGTCGGTGAGGATAGATTTATAATCGAATAGGGGTATAGTACCACATTAGCCATAATGCTAAGGAAAATAGCCCTAGACCAGTATACATCAGCGTGCGTACCAGAAGTCAAACTCTTTGCGTTTGGATTGTCCTACGAAACTTCCGTATTTGTTTTTAAAAAATATTTGTGTGTTTTATCGCTCCAAAGTATATTTGACCCTTCAAGTCCAGAGCAGGCCGAATAATTTTAACCAAATTTTTCCAAAACTGAAATTTTTTCCGTTATGTTTAATAATAATTATTTATTTATTTATTTTTCGCCAACAGACAGAATCCTTAACTGGCAACTTACTAAATTAATTAATTACAATAGAGGCTAAATATAAATACAATGACTTTTTAACTAAATGTTTTGGAGTAGTTGGGTCCATTCGCATGTTAGGTGGCAATTTATTAAAAAAGATTAAAGCTCTTGTAATGGGCTCATTAGAGGCATAGTTTGTTCTACAAACTGGAACAAAAAAGGGTTCAAAGGATCTTAAGTACCTCCCCGGAACACAAAAATTGACAGAGCTCAACATAATGGGACAGTCAATTTTGCCAGAAATCAGGTCGAAAAGAGTAATTACAGAAGATAAAGTTCTCCTAGCCTCTAACGATGACAAGTGCACAAGACGACATTTAGCGGGATAGGAGGGAACGGGATCATGGAAATTGAGGGAATAAAGGGCAAAAGACAAGAACTTTTTTTGGATGCGTTCAATTCTGTTTGAGTGTATGGATCCCGTAGGGTTCCAAATGAATGATGCATATTCCAACTTGGCCCTGACAAATGTAAAAAAAAGGTTGAGTTTGGTGTAAGGGTCGGAAAATTGAGCCGCATTACGCCTTAAAATGCCATACATTGCATAGGTCTTGGGCACAATATAGTTGATATGCTCAATGAAAAGAAATTTGGCATCAAACATAACACCCAAATCTAAAGCTTCAGTTCTGCAGGGCAACACTTTACATTGAATCGAGTAGGGAAAGATCGAGTTATTGAACCGCTTGCTGTAAGTAACAGAGAAGCACTTAGCAAGGTTCAATGGCAGCATGTTACAAGAACACCAAATCCCAACTCTATACAGATCATTCTGAAGCTTGGCGCTATCCAGAACTGAATTAACAGACTTGAATATTTTTAAGTCATCCGCAAACAATAAAAACTCTGAATTTTTAAAGCATTGGGCTATATCATTGATAAATAATATAAAAAGAAATGGTCCCAAGGCACTGCCCTGAGGAAGGCCAGAAGTCGCTATGTAAGGACTCGAGAAATGACCATTACATACCACTCTATACCTGCGGTCATTAAGATAGGAACATATCCAAATCAGCATAGACGAGTGAAAGCCCATTTTTTTTAACTTGGCCAAAAGTACATTATGGCTTACTTTGTCAAATGCTTTGGCAAAATCGGTGTATACAACATCGACTTGGTAATGATTCAAAAGGGCATTGACGCAAAAACGATACAAAACAGCCAAGTTTGTTGTAGTGGAGCGCCCAGACATAAATCCATGCTGGTTGGGGCTAATGGTGCTACCGACAAGAAACAAGAGCTGTTTAGCGACAATTCGCTCAAACATCTTCGAGACATTGCTAAGCTTTGAAATTGGTCTGTAATTGGAGATAATATTTTTTGCACCAGATTTAAAAATGGGGGTGACTAGTGCCAGCTTCCATCTCTGAATGAATACGCCACTGGAGAGAGATTTATTAAATATGATTTTGAGTGGCTCAGATAGAGCACCAATACAATTTTTTAAAATAAAAGGTGAGAGGCC
>VNJS01011138.1:0-21469 GCA_008042575.1 Drosophila watanabei | reverse complement strand
CGATTTTTATAAAATTAAATTAAGGTATAAAAATAGCATAGTATGCGTGTAGTTTGTCATCACTCGCTTTAAATGTGTTTGTTCTCTGAGATTCGTAAGATTTAAAGAAAAAAAAAAAGCTGATAAAATGGGAGGAACTGCCGAGATTACTGAAAAACCAGCTATTCATGACCATCAGCCGCGTCTTAATGATGTGGCCCAGAAGTTCTTGGCGGATCTAGACGAGGAGCGCCAGCGTCTGTCCGCCGAGTTTATAGAGTTGACGAGGCGGAGGAGATGGCCAACGAATTCGAGCACCGTGTGCACCCCAATCGCGCACCCACAGGCTAAATTTTATACACGAATCCATCTGTTTTTTTTTTTATAGAAACAACTGCTTCACTTTCGACAATTTTATTAGGCATTACCTTATACTGACCACTGATTTCTTTTAGAGACGCGGTTAATAAACATACTGACTATACAACACTTGTTACACATTGAACGTCATTAAGGATAATAACTTGGGACAGCACAAACATTGGGGTTATTTTTGTAGAAACACACATATTGGGACATTGCAGATCCCTCGTCAATACTCGTTATAGGAATCATGATTTGCAGGCCATCTGGAAAAGGAACTGAATGATGGAGCGCGTGGGCCGTCCGCTCATATGGTTCTTGAGTAAATAGGGCGGCACACCGTGCATGGATAGCATTCCGGTGCCGTGGATATCGAGGTGCACCCAGTCGGAGCAGGGAACCAGCTCGAAGAGCATGGCGGCAGCCAGGCAAGAGGATGCATGGCCCTCGCCCTTGTTGCACATATCGTAGGCCTTAGTGGGGGCGACTAGCTTGCTGAAGTACTTCCAGAGGGGCATACGCCACAGCCGATCTCCGGTGAGGGCGCCGGCCTTCTGGAAGTTCTTCCAAAGGAACGAGTTGTTGGTCCACAGACCCGTCGCCGAGGCGCCCAATCCCTTGCGCACGCCAGCGGCCATTGCTCCCACCTCCACCACCAGCTTGGGCTTGAACACCGATTGGGCGTAGAGCAGCGGATCGGCGAGGAGGACAGTTCCGGCTAAGGACGTGTCCTTGATGCGCATGGTTTTGCCGTTGAGCAGGGTCACCACATCGCCCGGCTTGGTGGCCATTCCCGATGGCATGCTCTCGCAGAGGGGCAGCACAGCGGACACATTGATGGGCAGCGAGAGAGCAGCAGCCGCCCGGATGGCAGCCACACACACTGCAGCACCTGAAACTGCTCCTCGGTACTCATCCATGCCCTTGCCCGGAAACAGGCACAGGCCGCCGCTGTTGAAGGTCAGCCCCTTGCCGAGCATCAGGATGGGTCGGTCCTCCGGCGAAGTGCCGCAGTAGCTGATCTCCAGGACGACCGGAGGCTCGCACGAGCCCTTGGCCACCATAAGGAACGAGTTCAGGTTCTGGGTCTCGATCCAGTCCATGGATCGTACCTCCACAGCCACCCCGCACGGGCACAGGGCATCTACTGTGGCCTGGGCGAAGATGGACGGTGTCATCTGATTGGCAGGCGTATCCGACAGCCGCCGGGCCAGATTCTGGGCCTCGGCCTTGAACAGCCCGCGCGTCCACGCATCCTGATCCGTCGATCCATAGAGCTCCAGTTTCGGTATTGGCAGGCGTCGGGACTTGCGCTGATTCATATTGTTTCGCCACACAGCCAAGGCAGCGCCCTCGGCCGCCTGCTCTGGATACTCCATACCATCCACGTGACAAACGGTGCAGCCTTGCTTCTGACAGGCTCTCGCACCCACGGCAGCGCAGACTCGCACATTCTCCATTCCCTCGTCGATGACCTCCTCGGCATTGTAGCCGGCCCCCTCCTTGCCCAGGCCAACGACCGCCACGCAGCAGTACTCCTTGTCAACATTTTGGTAAAGGCGTCCAACACCCAGTTCCCCGTTGAGGCCAGACTCCTTGATTAGCTCCATTACCTTGCCGCTGGTGCGATCGTCGAACTTCTCACCGCCAGGCGATAGCTTCAGACTCTTCTCGCCATCCTTGGCATACAGCCCGACTACCACGCCCTGCATGGGGCGAGAGTCGCCGTCCTCGCACTTGTATCTCACCTGAGGGAATAAAGGATATTTATAAAAAAAGGGAAATTTGTGTGTTGTATTCATTAAAAAATTATCCTAGTACAATTTGTATTACTATTATTTAAATATATGATCTATTGTTCCTTTTATTATTTGTAGGATAAGTCAAGAGTCAACACAGAGTAGCTAAAACATAATGGATATTCTCGGAAATTAATCAAAGGCCTTATTAGCATGATCTATTGCGCTTACAAATGTCAATTACTACACGGAAGTCATTTTCCTTTCACCAACAAGCAAGTGCGTATTCCAGGCGCACAGATCTAAATGCCTAAGAATACATCCACACTCATACATGCGTAGGTTATCCCTGTTTGGCGTTACCCTTCTTTCTATTACAAGGTCTTGGTTCAAACTCACCTGCTGGTGTAGTGGACCTTTCACGATGATGGTGGACCGCGGACTCCTCATCAATCCCATAATGGATCGGCGCATATATAAGGCCACCTGAGCACGAGACATCTTGTGCTGCAATTTGGATAACGTTCGCGGAAAATTTTCAGTTATTTTACGATACGAAATTTCGAAAAGCGATCGAATGTGACAGAGTAAAAACCAGTTCAGCAGCTGTTTACTATAATCTTGACATACAATAATACAAAAAAATCGTGGTCTTTACAAAATGAAACACAGTGTAAGCTCCGTTGAGCTGGAGTCGAGAAACTGAAATGACCGGACTGCCTAAACCAACTGACACAAGGAAAGTTTTCACAACCAGTTTACTAGGATTAAAAAGTAATAATAATATAAACACAAAATGGTATTTCAAATTTGTAGTTTTAATCATACTTTGGCGACAAGCAATGGAATTTATTTATCAACCGACACTTGAAACTTTATGCGCTGATTAAACTTGCAATTATCGGCAACAACAAGTGCATTTCGGCCTGCGGCTTAATGAAAAACGCGAATCCGGGAAAGAGGAGAGTAAAAATACCCGTGTGTATATAAAAATTGCAACCAAGCCGCAGACGAAACACGTAAAAGCAATAAAGCAATAAATTGCCCAATTTGAAGCACTATTGTAGCCAATAATTTGCACAGCCACTTGGCCTGCTTCTGGCGCAGAAGCCCTTATTTAAGCCCATTCTCCCAGGTCTTTCCACACACCACCCACAACCCACCACCCACCGCATATAATTTTCAACAAAAATATTCACATTTGTCAATGTCGCGTGATTGATGTGGTCGAACGCATTTCCGCCGAGCCGAGCTGCCCAGCCAACGTGCTGATGGGGTCCAAATAAAAAACACAGTCCCAGGGCGCAGTCACAGACAGAGAAATACACTGAAAAGAATTCATATTGGTAACTTAGTATACTTCGAAATATGTTAAAAGTCAATAAGATAAACTTTAGCATGATAATTTATTTGCATTTGCATTCTGTTGTGGTGAGTCTCACGAACAATCTCTTTGGATTAAAAACAAGCACTCAGATGTTCGAAAACGAAACTTACATATCGCCAGATTTATAAAAACAAAATAAACAGAAACAAATTTACTAAATTTTAAAAATATGAAATTCCCATTTTTGTATTTCCTAAAAGAAAAAAACGCAAGGAAAGCTTACTTCAAGAGGCCGAATTTTCTATACTATATATCGGACAAAGCTAAGCCAAAAATGCAATAATCTTAATTTAAAAGGCTTATTAATCCTAGTTTTAATTAAGTTAAAAGATCAGCATATTAAAAGTCAAGAAAAGGTTACTTTTATTCAAAGATTGATTAAACAAAGTACTCAAAATATACGTTCAGTGTAGATATATGCACTCCACCAAGTAGGCGTCGCATAAAAACAAGCAAAACACACTTTTTTCGTATACAAATGAGTGTACAAGAAGGATGCTGAGGCTATGGACATTGCCATTGCCATGGTTATATGTAGCCATGGCGGTGAGCCTGGAATCTGGACTGTGGGTATGGCCGTGTTGGCGACATTACGCGATTTCACGCATGATTTCAAATTAATGACAGAGGGAGCTCAGTGCACACACACTCAGACTCACATTCACATGGCACACCCAGGCGCAGTACACCTTAAAGCCTGCGTCGCGAAGGCAGGGGAGAGTGAAATTTAAAATGTCCACCCGGGACAGGATGTTTAATTTCCTAAATGCATAAATCTCACTAATACGCCAAATCTAAATCTAATGCGGTTAACGCTTTTTTGCCGCCACAGCGGGGTGCGTGCAACATCCGAAAATCATAAACAAACTTCAAAGAGGACAATGGCCAGAAAGGGCCAACCGAAAAGCGTTTTGCAGCTTATTACGCACGGCAGCCGCACGGTAACTGGTAGCTGGTAACCTGGGCTCTCCTTCTCCTCCTCATCCTGATCCTGCCCCTGCCAACCGCAACAATTCACCAAACTCCTGGATCTGATGGCCATTGTGGGTGGCGATAGCGAGGCCTAGTTGGCTCCTGGCAACCCAACCCCCACACGTAACGCGTTCGTTTCCATTTCCGCTTTTTGTCCTCGAACACACCGAATGTCCCACAAAACATACGTAACTTCGGCTGGCTTTTGTGGAAGAGATCCTTTCACATGTGAGCCCCCCTCGTCCTTTGTTTGGTTATTTGTTTGCTTTTTCCACAGAGTATTGCCAATTGTTGCAGCATTGATGCAAATTTATTGCCTTCCTTGTGGCCTTTTTTAGGATTATTTGGTTTGGTAAATTAAAAGAGATGCCTTAGCTGATTTTGGGGTTTGCCTAACACTTGGTTTTAAATTCAAATTGATTTCTGGCTAGATAGCACGCACTTTACTTGAGTACTTTCTGATGAAATAGTAATATATGTACCTGGGTTTTAAGAGCTTAATTTATATAGTGATTTTACACTTTATTAAAAAAAAAAATAGTTATAGTTATAGCTATATCATCACGCACTCTTAATTTGAAATGCGGATAAATATAGAAATACCGAAAATATTATAATCCCGCTTATCCCAAAAAATCCCATCACAAAATTTGGGAGTCGGCAAAACGCAGCGGTAAGCAAGTAGGCTTAAATGTTTTAATATTTTGTAATAAATATAAACCTTTTGCAAGTTTTTGCCATTGTGTAAAAAAGCCATCCATGGTGTGGATTCCTCGATGGCAGCCATCGACAAGTCACTTTCGAATCGGTCTTAAGGCCGCATTATCAATCTGTGAAGATGGTTGTTCCGCGATTAAGTCGGCTTCCATGAATAACACTTGCTCCTAGAATGAACCACCATGGAATGTACTTCATCACGAAATACTCAAACGCAACTGGCTTCTTTAAATGAAAACATTTCGAGTTTATAAACATCTAGAAAATTTATTTCACATATTCCTGGACTTAGTTCATTTAACATCATTAAATAATTTATTATTATTAAAAAGCTATCTTAAAATTATGTATACTGCTAGTCATAGTTACATTATAACTAAATTATACTTAGTAAATATTTAAAAGTAAAACTTTTGTATCTAATTTATTTCTGAAGTCGATAGAAGTAATATTTTCCGAGACAAGGCCTTAATACAATTGTTGCTAAGTATCTCACCGTCAAACAATCTTCCCTCAAGCTATATTTATATTTTTGAATATTTATTTTAATCAGTAGCTATTGCTATCAGCTTTTCGGGGAATTCCACATTGATATTGTTCTCAAAATATGTTGGTTAGGTGTTCTGGAATTGTCAGATTCTTAGAAAAGAGATCAAAACTAAGACTAACTCAATTTCTTGACATATATTTTTGATCGTATTTGATGACATTCTCAATCCAATCGGCGTAGCTAAGGACATTCGTAAAGACTGCCACGCGCTTCGCAGGTACTCCGTGGCTGACAATTCCCATCTGAACGTAGTATTTAAAACTATTCCTTGTTACCATTAAGCCCAGAGGGCCACCAGAGTCCCCTTTGGAGGCATGTTCATGAGAATCGCCGGCACAGATGTGAATCGTATCGACAGTATAGTTATATTGATTGTGGCAGGTTGTGCGGTCGGTTTGGGTGAGATTCTTCGTATGGAGGATATCTCTTACCAAAAAGTATTCCTCCCCTCCCCAGCCGTGGGCTGAGAATTGTTTGATATTCACCAGGTACCGCTGCCATTCTTCTATGCCGTCTTTCTTAAGCAGACAAATTGGGCGTATATAGTCTTTGGGGAAATGGTAAAAATATTATATGTCAAAAAAGTTAAGTGCAATAAGTAAAAGGTGTAACTATTCTCCAGTTAAGATAGCAAAAAGATATTTAGCAGTTATCAAGATGTTCTTTCTTGAAAACAATATATAAATTTAGAATATGTTATTACCTGTAAAGCGCACTTCTCGTTCTAGCTTAAGTATAGCAATATCGTGGTAGAGCATCGACTCATATTTCGGGTGCGTATATATAAATTGAACTTTGTAAACATCGCTTGGGTTACATCCAAATCGACGTGGGCAGTGTTTATGTACGTTCAAGTCGTGCTCTCCTAGTCGAGCCAATCTAAAAATATTAAGTTTAATACATTTGTTTTTATGGGTATCATAAAATAAACTTACAATTGCTGGTGATCTGAAAAATTACAGTGGGCAGCGGTAAGAACAAAGGCTGAAAGTATTTCAAAACAAAAATGTTATTATTAAATAAAATAAAATATGTTCTAGGTTTAAATATATCTAAAAAAATGTTACCTTCAATTTTGTAAAGTAAATTTTGTATGTGTTGCCTAAAATTGAATTTACTCCACTGAAGCATACATACCATTTGAAATTAATGAGCCGGCACAAAGAAAGTAATTCCCTTTGTGTAGAGATACCATCCATGGTGCAGAGTTATTCCGGCCTTCGGTAATTCTGTTACCAAATTGACTCGAGGCACATTGCGGATCAAGAAGCTGCGATCCAAGAGTCTCACATGCACCCAGCAAGAACCAAAATGCGACATACTTCATCGCGAAGCTCTCAAACACAACTGTCAGTGTGAAAGAATGTTCAACAGAATACACTTTGAGCTTATCAGCAGCTTTAAAACTCTGTGGTCAGTGTCAGAGTTCCCAGAATAATTATTTTTTAAGTGTTTTAAAATTCTAGTACAGGGAAGTGCCAATCTCATCTAGTAATTTCTTAGGATTGAAATTTTAATTTTGATTTTGTCTAGGGTATTGCTTTAATTAATGTTTCTTAGAAATTTAAAATTTACTTTTTCTGGGTACCATGATTTTGTTTTTTGTTGCATGATTTTTGAAATTGATATTTTAGCTTTGTGAATTTACAATTCGACGAATCTAATTTGCGGAGGCATTCGATAATGGCTGACCAAGTCGACCTAATGTCGTCGGAATAAAGCCAACAATTAGCAGTTTGACTATAATTATACAATTATAAACTCGTATTATTTACCTGTATATATTATTCGAAGGTTCAGTCGGCCAGAGCAATGCCAATTTGTCAAATCTGTCAATCTTATCACTTTTAATTCATTCCATGACTTTAATATTATTATTATTACTTCTAAAGAAATTGATAAGGAACAATTTCACTTTAAGGTAATTGTAATCATTAATAATAATCTTATTTTCATTATCAGAATATTTATTACAATATTCACTCAGATTTCTAGGTATATGGTTTTTCTTTTCTATTCATAATCACCATTGCCATTAAGCTTTAGATATAATAGAAATGTGGGCTTTTGCTGGCTGCCAAATGAAGTTCGAGGCGGTGGGTGTTTTTGTGCATGGAATTCTCAGATGGCTCGTAAATTTGCCGACTGCATAAATCACGCAATTGAATTCTAATTTTTCGGCTCCGGCACAGACAACAGAACAATGTTGCTCGACTGGGTTAGGAAATGCATTGCGAGTCTCTGAATCAATCATTATTTTTAATGCACAAATGGGAGCAATTACAGTCAGCTGCTGCTGCTGCTGGGCCAGACAAAAGAATGTCTCACTTGATTTATCGAGATTTGACCAATGTTTGCTGTTGGCCATGCATCTTGTTTATCAACTGCCAAGTCGCTGCCTTTGAATACTGGGTACAGAATGTCGACTCTCAAACCATTCCCAGTGCCAAAGCAAACAAGTGCTGGTGAAAGCAAGAGTTTACAGTTTACAGATTGAGAAAAAATATGAGACAAATGAAACCTTTTGGTATGAGTTCAAAAGGTATTTGTTTTTTGTATTTGTTGGGTTTTATTTTATTATTCTTTAAATGAATATATAAAATCATTTGTAGATATACAATTATTATATTTGACACTTTTTGTAAGTGCAATAGTTTCTTCGGTCCAAATAGTTAATGAGATTGCTGACGGTCTTCAATTAGCACCTGGCACACCCCCAATTGCCACAAAACAAAGCCAAATATTGTGCTTACAAAGGTATATAAGCATTGGCAAGACCCTAAAGCCCTAATAGTCACATAATGGCTTTCTCCACCTCTGTGTCGCTTCTCGTGTTGATTTTCGCCATCAGCTGCTGGTCGTCAGTTTCTGCAGACCTGCGATCCGATCTCAAAGATTTTGCTGCTTTAGTTCCCCGACGACGCATTGGCTTTATAGCCGCCAGGTACTATATCTTCGATCCCAGGTTCCGACAGGCCGTGGAGTTTGTGCGCAGCGATGAGTTCACAAACACCTGGCAGCAGGTTCGAGCGGCTCCCGATTTTGTTAACATCATCAACTACCTGACGGAGCACGGCTCTGGCTACGATGTCACCACACTTGTGGACAGATTGATAGACCGTCTGAAGGCTTTCCAACTGTCGCGCACTGTACCTGTGGAGTTGATGCTCCGTCGGGATCTTACGACCTTCCTGCGCGACACCTTACAAAGTCTGCCCCGGACGAGGATCTATTCTCTGATGGCCCAGAAAGTGCGCCAAGGCGGGGAGTTCGCCAAGCTCTACAAGGCACTCAGGAGTAAGGAGTTCAAGGATCTGGTGCAGCGAGCCAGGGTAAGGATTAATTCACAGCTTTTTAGTGAGTTTAATTTAAAGATGTCTTTTTATTATTTTTAGTACTCGGCAGAACTGAAGGCACCTTTGAGAAAGTTGAGTCAGAAAAGCATCAACGTGGACGAGTTGCTGCAAATACTTTTTGAGATCATCAGTTGGGGTCCCCAGGTTTAAGAGATCAAATTAATGATTTTAAAAAATTAGTTTAGATTTATTATTTCTTTTGCAACCTAATGCCAATGACGTCGCATTGTGGCTACCAGCCAAGGGGTATAGTGCATGACATCCGTGAATATGCTATAACCATCGCAGTTACCCGTTACCGAACTGGCTATTCCAAACTGGGCAAATATGATCTTTTTTCTGTATGAGACCAGGGCTCCCAACGGGCTCCCCGAGTCGCCGAAGCAAACGAACTGGGCGGGGTGCTGACAACAAAATCGCTCCGTCTGACCATTGCACCAGTAGTCGTTGATTCGCCGCACGGTCATCCTCTGGAGCCTCGTCGGCATCTGATAATAGCGTGCAGTTTGACCCCAGCCGGTAAGAGTGAACTCTTGGAGAGAGTTGACTTTTGAGCGTAGGCTGGTGTCCAAGACAATACATATTGGCCTGATATTGGCTGCAAGATAATTAATATTAATTTTATTTCATAAATATAGTGTTTTATTTACCTCTGTACACCACTGTCCGGTCGAGTTTGAGTAGCGCTATGTCATGGGACATGTGAGTAACGTAGCTTTCGTGGGTGAAGATTTGTATTACCCGGAATTCCTCAGTGCGGCCATCCCTGTTGGTAGCTGAATCCAGTTCCCCCAATCGGACATATCTTTAGGGATAAACAGCAATAAGTATGGATCAGGAAAGTATTTTATACATAATTACTTACAAATTGTCGTTTACTTGGGTACAATGAGCTGCTGTCAGTACGAAACCTATGGAAAGATATTTTAAAAATCATGTAGTAATATAACAATAAATAAATAATCAATAATTTACTTACGGTATGCAATCAGTGAGCCTCCACAGGCAAAATTTCCATTGCGAAGCAAGTAAGCCATCCATGGAGCTCGCTCAGAATTTTTACCACCGATAACTCTCGATCTGTAAGTCTTCTGACATCTATCGTCTAGCAACTGGGCAGATCCCACTCCGAGGAGTAGGAAAATCACAAAAGCCGAAAGAGCCAGGATTCCGTTTGGGTATGTCATCTCGGCGAAATCAACAGAACAACTGCAATGCGCCAATTAAGTATTTCAATTGCTTGCCTGTTTTTCAAAAGAAATTCTGTGGAAACAATTAAATATGCCCCCTGAGTGTAATGTCTTGATAAGCACCATCGCGGTTCACATCGCAAATATATTAAGTATACGTCTAGGTGGAGATAACACCTATATGGATGTATGTCTATTCATTTATTTTAATATATTTGTACAACCAACGAATGATGCTTGCAACGCAGTGAGGAAAATAATGCTTACAGTGAGTTAAAAGTAATCTCAGACTAAAATTTTCAATTAAATCTTTTCATTACTTACGACTGATCTTCTTTATATAAAACATTTATTATTCTTAGAGAATCATCAATATTTTTTTTAACTTTTCTGGATTTAATTTTTAATTAAAGATCGACCAAAACGTTCATTTCCGCCCTTATCCCGTCTTTTTTTTCTTCATTTATTGTGCTAACGATCCAGGGAGTAACCTTCACGACATCGGCATAGGTGTTGCATAATTGATTCGAACCTCCGGCGAGTACCCCGAATTGCACCAAGACCGTTGTACCGTTGTACTTAAAAAAACCTGTCAAGGGACTTCCCATATCATTCTCACAAAGAAAATGATCAGCGTTCTTCACACAAATATATCCTTTTTTGCGATTGCCACAAGAGGACTGGTCAGTCCGCTGAACAAGGGCTTCTTGACGGGAATCCTGAACACTATCCAGTACTATGAAGTCGTTGATGGAGTTGAGTTTTGATTCCACTGCAGTATCCACGATAATACAAATTGATTTGATAGTAGCTGCGAAAAAAATATTTATATATATATAAATAATACACACAGTCTAAAAATTAAAAGTTTCTTACGTTTGTACTCCACTTCTCGCTTCAGTTCAAGCAGGGCAATGTCAATATTCGTGTCAGGATGGGGATTAATAGAAGCAACTGGAATTATGTCTTCTTTTTCTGGAGTAGACTTGTCATATTTCCCCAGTATCACTGAGCTAGAAAAAGCAAATATAAGCCTTTACTACAATCTTATAAATTATTACAAGAGAAAATGTTTAACCTGTCTTATAAAAAAAATCTTAAGATAAATTTATTTCAAAAGATAAATGTTTTTGTAAATCCTTACTTACTAGTCGCTCTTAAAGTTCACACATTGCTTAGCGGTAAGAACGAAGCCTAGAAAAATGTAATATACATTTTGTTAAGTTAAAATAACATCAAATGAATAAAATACTTACGATTTGAAATGAGGGAGGCGCCACATTTGATCTCACCATTATGCCTTAAATAAGCCATGTGTGGGTTGGGGTTTGCGTATTCACCACCGCCCATTATCATGGGTATAGTTCTCGGGCGACATCCCTCATCCAGTAACTTGGCCCATCCTTGTCTCCCGAGGATCAGGAATATCGAAAGGGTCAGCAGTGAGGAAGCGGACAACATATTAATGCAAACTGGTTCACCATAGAATTTAAACAAATTTCAAATTTTTATTTTCTGCTTTTATATAGATGAAAAATAGAATTCAACTGACATGAACGTTATCAGATTCCAGGAAATTTGAGTTATTGAAACATGAGTTATTCATGTAAATTTATGAGCTGTCAGAAACTATTTCAACGAATTTTTAGACGGAACTTTGAAAGGTTAGATGACATCATCAAAAGCAACAACATCTTATTATATGTATAAATAGCTAAATATAATTTGAAGGCAAATAAATAAAGGTTTTTATTATTCATTATTCTAAGAAAATATATTTCAATTTCTACATTTCTTGTATCTTTAATTTACATAATGACCTTTATTTAAAAAAAAGCTAATATAAGTGTTGTTAAGTGTTAGTGTTAAGTAAAATATGTAGCAAAACATGGGCTTCACAAATCATTTTTTATAACATTATTTTAATTTGGTGAATTACAATACCCTCTTAGTAACCCCTATATATCATTAAATGTTAAAGTGTCTCGCAATTGAACTGGGATTTTATACCATTAATACTAATAATTATCATGTAATTATCATACAAAATATTAGTATTTTTTGTGGGTTGCACCAAGTGTCTTTCGAAGTGAATCGTATAGACGTTACTCATCCCAGTAACTATATTGTCTGTGGCTCTATCATATCTTGCTATAGTGGCAACGCAGCACATCAAACTTCGATTTATCCCTTTCCGAGCAAGCGCTACAATATAAACCCATTGATCGCAAGTTTATTTGTATCTATCAATAATTATAATTTCCATTTTATTATTAAAATTATTACAATTTATTATGAGTTTTGATATAGAAATTAGAATCGTGTAAGTAAGGTTTTGTTATGTTGTTCAACTGTGCCAACGATCCAAGAGGTAAATTCCACGACATTCGCATACTTGCTATAGGTGTTGCACCTATTAGTCTCACCACTGTGGACAACTCCGACTAGGGCATTGACAGTTTCATTCTTGTATTTTATATAAACGTTCAAAGGACCTCCTGAGTCAGCGTCACAGGCGAACTGTTTGGAAGCCTTGGCACAAATATATCCTGGTGGTCTGCCACAATCGGACCAATTCATACGCTTTATTTCGGCTCTCTGAAGTATCCACGGTCGTTGTAAGGGGTTTTCGTTGGAATTCCGGCCCCAACCAGTTATTATAAAGTCATCCACGAGGTTGAGTTCTAACAACATCTCTTCAGGTCCGATAATTATACAGATCGGTCTGATATGGTCTGCAGAATGGAAAGTTATTTAAATATTTTTTGGCAATATTCACGGAAACAAGCTCCTACCATCGTATTTCACTTCTCGATCCAATTTTAGCAACGCCAGGTCAGTGTCATTATTATAAATAATATTTTCTATTCCGAATTCCTGTTCCATTTGTGGGTCCCTCGTATTGTGTACTCCCAACTTCACTGAGCTGGAAAAATGAATAGAAAAATTTAAGCCTAATTAATATTAATTTATAAATAAAATCAATACTTACTAGCATCCAGGAAAGGTAAAGCAATGCCCAGCGGTAAGAACAAAGCCTGAGAAATGTATATTCTCAACAGTTAGTTATTTGAAATTCCTTTTAGTCCAGTTGAATACTTACGATGTGAAATAAGGGAGCCGCCGCAGAGGTGCTCTTCATTGCGCGTAATAAAAGCCATATATGGAACCCGATCAGAGTCTGAACCCCCAATTATCATATCCTTCTGTCTTGGCCGGCATTCCTCGTCCAGAAGCTGGGCCAATCCCTGTCTCGCGAGAAGCCAGATTGCGGAAAATGTCAGGAGTATATGTACGGACATCGTTTCCAACGAACCAAACAGATTCACAACCGAATTTAAATGAATACCACACTTCCATTGGGTGGCACTTATATTCAGATTCTGCTTAATGTAACTGATAACGGGCAGCAGGTTAAAGGTCAATCATTAAATTCGGCGAATAGTTTTTTTAATCAGAAGTTTGACATCACCTATTGAGACCTCTCCAAGTTAACTTCCGTCCTTCTTTCATCATATATTTCGAGAAGATTTCCTATATATTTTCAAGTAACTCTTAAGTTAACGTTAACTTATAAAAAGTTAAAATTAAAATAAATCTCAGACTTAAATTCTTAAATTAAGCCTTTCCATTACTTAGTCATTATCTTCTTTATATTAAACATTTCTTATTTTTTGGGTATCATCAATATTTTTTATTTGTTGCTGATTTTACATTTTAATTAAATATCCACCAAAAATAGTTATACATTTTCGTTAATATTTCTTCTTTTTCTTCTTCATTTATTGTGCTAACGATCCAGGGAGTAGCCTTCACGACATCGGCATAGGTGTTGCATAATTTATTCGAAGTTTCGGCGAGTACTCCGAATTGCACCAAGACCGTTGTACCGTTGTACTTAAAAAAACCTGTCAAGGGACTTCCCGTGTTACCATCACAAGAAAACTGATCGGGGTCCTTCACACAAATATATCCTTCATTGCGATTGCCACAAGAGGACTGGTCAGTCCGCTGAACAAGGGCTTCTTGACGGGAATCCTGAACACTACCCAGTACTATGAAGTCATTGATGGAGTTGAGTTGTGATTCCACTGCAGTATCCACGATAATACAAATTGATTTGATAGTGGCTGCGGAATAAAAAAAATATAAACGAATAATACAGTCAGTCTACAAATGAAATGTTTCCTACGTTTGTACTCCACTTCTCGCTTCAGTTCAAGCAGGGCGATGTCAATATTCTTGTCAGGATGGGGATTAATAGAAGCCACTGGAATTATGTCTTCTTTTTCTGAAGTAGACTTGTCATATTTCCCCAGTATCACTGAGCTAGAAAAAGCAAATATAAGCCTTTACTACAATCTTATAAATTATTACAAGAGAAAATGTTAAACTTGTCTTATTAAAAAAACTCAGGGATAAATTTATTTCAAAAGATAAATGTTTTTGTAAATCATTACTCACTAGTCGCCCTTAAAGTTCACACATTGCTTAGCGGTAAGAACGAAGCCTAGAAAAATTTAACATACATTTTGTTAAGTTAAAATAACATCAAGGGAATAAAATACTGACGATTTGTAATGAGGGAGGCGCCACATTTGATCACACCATTATGCCTTAAATAAGCCATGTGTGGGTTGGGATTTGCGTATTCACCACCGCCCATTATCATGGGTATAGTTCTCGGGCGACATCCCTCATCCAGTAACTTGGCCCATCCTTGTCTCCCGAGGATCAGGAATATCGAAAGGGTCAGCAGTGAGGAAACGGACACCATATTAATGCAAACTGATTCACTATAGAATTTAAACAAATATCAAATTCTTACTGTCTGCTTTTATACACAAGAAAAACAGAATTCAATTGTCTTGAACGTTATCACTTTCCAGGAAATAGCATTGGAACTTGAGTTAATCATGTAAATTTATGAGCTGTCAGAAAATTTTACATTTTAAACGGAACTCTGTGAGGTTAAGGTGACATCATCAAAAGCTACAAGATCTAAATATAAGTATAAATAGCTAAATATAATATAAAGGCAAATAAAGGTTTCCATTATTCTTAAAAAGTTATTTTACTTGCTAAATTTTTATAACTTATTTAAATATTGACCTTTATTTTTTTAAAAAGCTTATAATAGTGTCTCTATGTTTAAGTGTAGTGTATAGCTTCACATGGGCTTCACAAATAGTTTTTAATTGCATTATTTTAATTCGATAAATAATAATACCCTGTCAGTGACTCCTACAAATCATGGAATGTTTAAGTTAAGTATCCTTTCAAGTTTCTCGAAAGTGTTCTCAAAAATAAACTGGAATATTATACGATTGTAGGATATTATAATTTTAGTCATAGGTTTGCAGCGCAGTGAGGGAGATATATCCGACCCTGTAGAGTATATATATATTTGATCAGCATCAACAGCCGAGCCGGTCCAGCCATGTCCGTCTGTCCGTTTCTTAGAGACCACAAATAACAGAACCACTCTCCTTATAAGAAAAAAAAACAAGATCATATATGGTTTTAGTTTACATTTATTAGCATATCATTCTTAGTAATATCTAATAGCAAAGGTTAATTACCCCAATCTTTGGATTCATTTTAATATGAATAAATACAAAAATGAAATAAATATAAATTGATTAGCCGCAGCTTTAATAGTTTATTTTGATTTGTTTATTTTTCGACTATAAATTCATAATGTTTTAATAACTTAGTGTTAAACCGCATTTCCAAAATGGACTCTTTATCTGAAGTTATTCGGGTTTAATTGATGTGATAATTCCATTCCGGTATTCATTTATTTCATATAGATATCCGGCTTCTAATGCTAGTGACATAAGTTTAAATAAGTATGGACAGGATGGGGTTATTCAATCGAATCGATTATAATTGGCTCTGTTTGGACAGTGATTAAGTAATTAATTATTATTTCATCAAGAATCTTGGATAATCGAGAACTCATCAATCATATTTATGATAGTTGTAGTATATATTGGACTTGCGATCTGATGGCATGTGCGCCAACAGTTTAGATTCGTTTATGAAAATTATAAATTGATTATAATTACTGTTTTATACCGTGTAAACGCTTTATTACATTATTCATTTATAGAATTACTTTAAAATTAACCCTTCTTTTCAGAATTACTTCAAAATTAACGTTTCTTCTTGTCGGGTCAAATGTCTTTTATAGATTTATTTTGTGTAATCATATTGTTCTCAACAGGGCTTTTTTTATCATCATAATCATAATGCTTAGTTATCGTTTAAAGCGGTGTGCGGTGGAGTTGAATTCATATTGAATTTATATTTTTTGAGTATGGAATACGGATTGGGCTTATAGGACTTGATGGGCGGTTTGCGCATACGTTTCATTCCAGTCGGATAAGGTCGTTTATATGCCGCTGCGTTTGCTGATATTATTGATGGACGTGCTATAAAATTTGTTCATTATTATTTTAAGTTAGTTATTATATGCGTGTTAATAGAAAGGTTATCGAGCATTAGAATTAATATATTTTTGGTTATTTTAAAATTAATTGTTCTTAAATATTATAATATTTGCATTGAGAAGCAATTCTCCTTAATATCTATCCCAGGAAAACCCATTCAAAGTGCAGTCCCTTAAATTAATGGAGTGAATACATAGAGGATTCAAAGAAGGGATCTAATAAAATAGATTCCCAAGCTTTGCATCAAAGGCTGAAAAATATAAGGCTACACAAAAAGTCATGCTAAGCGCCACTTACGTTTGCTGAACTCAAAGCCAGTGGGTGCGCGTTTGGGATGCATTCGGTGCTCGTAATCATAGGCCACCTCCTCCGCCTCGTCAACTCTATAAATAACAATAATGTCAGTGTCAGTTAAGACTCTTTTCAGACGCGTCAACTTTTCGGTAAATTATACAAAATTATACTTTACAAGTAACTACTTACTCAGGCGGATTCTCCGCAGCTCTCTTGATCAAGTTCATGAACTTGGGGGCTCCATTGCTGCTCCCACCGAACTTTTTATCAAATACGGATCTGTAATTATAAATGATAATATAAATATGAATAGTTATATCTAAACCTATCCCAGTGTGCTTCACTCTTACCTAATGGCCTCCAGTTTGGGTCCATGTAAGTTCTTGGCCGACTCGGGATCCATTTCCATCAACTCGCGCAGCTGCTCGTGCGACACCTCATCGTTCTTGTCTGGAATCAGATACTTACGGATCTCGGCGAGGGCATAGGCGATGCGGGCATAGCCCTCGGCCGGTGGGGCCACGGTGCTGACCACCAGGAAGAGGTCCTTCTGCAAATGGGCATATCGCGGATCCCCAGAGTTGCCCAGCTCCTCCTCCTTGGCCCGATCACGGATCGAGGAGCGCCCCTTGATGGCGATCTTGCACTGAGTCTCATCCTGCAGGCGACGCAGGGAGTTGCCCTTGGGACCCAGAATCTTGCCAACGAAGTTAAACTGGGGCAACATTTCGAAATATGTAATTCTCTAATGTTATGGATTCTCCGTATTGAACTCACCTTCGGGTACTGCTTGACAGGCACAAAGACCTTCTGGGTTATCTTCATGGGCTTCTGCTTGAAGACATCGGCATAGAATTCTTTGCCCGGTATGCGGCCAGTGAAGTTAACGCGGTCCACAGCTGCAGCAAACGAAGAACAGCATTTTACTCACTTTCATATTAGACTATTTGAAGAAAAGGTTTACCTTCATCGATTAGCAATGCGCAAAGTGGGAACTCGGTGGACAGACGCTGGCGCTCCTCGTCTAGATCCGCCAAGAACTTCTGGGCCACCTCATTAAGACGCGGCTGATGGTCATGGATAGCTGGATTTTCTGTAATCTCGGCAGTTCCTTCCATCTTATCAGTTTTTTTTTCATTAAATCTTACGAATCTCGGAAAACTGTACGTTTAATAGTGCTCAACTTGACAGTATGGTTGCCAAACACATTCAAAGCGAGTGATGACAAACTACACGCATACTGTACTATTCTTATACCCTAATTTAATTTTATAAAAATCGGACTACTATATCAGCCGAAGTCAGCTTCCTTTCTTGTTTTGATTATAATGTGTCTTCCAGATATTGCATTTTTTATTTAATCAACAATTTTTTAAACACACAATTACTTGTATACATTATTCAACTTTCTGTGTATTGCTGAGAGTTTTTTAAAATTGTGTCAGAAATCCAAGCAGTATACGGAACGATATCCACGTATATTCCATAATCGTGGCACCTTTCGTGACCGGAACTGAGAATTCCGTATTGGACAGTTGAAGTGACGTGGTTATATTTGTGGTCACTGGTAAGGGGGCTTCCGGAGTCTCCGTGGCAAATAAACTGCGTGGGACTTTGGCAACAAATTTTTCCTACTGGTGGGTTGCCACATAATGATGGACTGATCCGCGAAACCGATATTTCTTGAAGGGTGGTGGCAGCTTCGCCGTTAATACGGGAAGTGTGACCCCAGCCAGTTACAGTAAAGTTGTTTACAGAATATAATTCTTGTTTTTCGCATTCGGTTTTAAACAAAACAATGCAGATTGGCCTGATAGTTGCTGCAAAAAATAAGGTTTATTGAGTGAAAGGAAAGTACATATCAACCAAATTCATAAGGGAAATATCACACATTATCTATTACCTGAGTATATCGTAACCCTTTTGGCCAATTTAAGTAGGGCAATGTCCTGGCCACAGGGATCAGAAAAGACAGCAGTGACAGCGAAGTCATAAGTTTCACCATCCGATGTTGTCGAACTATCATACTCTCCCAACCTTGCAACACTGAAATCAAATAACTTTACTCGAACTGCCAATATATAAAGTTTTCAATACTTACAAGTTATCCAAAGATGTTGCACAATGAGCAGCTGTCAAAACGAACTCTGCAATATTTAAAAGTCAAAATAAAATCATATTTTACATAAAGTATTGTATATACATGCTAATAAAAAAATACAATTACTCACGAGAATTCACTAACGAGCCGCTGCAGATGTATTTTCCATCTCGAATTAAATACGCCATCCATGGAGCTCGGTTAGCATTTCCACCATTGATCATCATAGGCGTATCCCCTGGCTGGCATTTGTCATCCAAAAAGATGACGGCTTCCAGTTTTCCGAAGTGAAGGATTACCAGTAGTATCAGCTTTCGTAGCAAGTACCTCATCATCATCCAAAGCATTAAACAGAACTAATCATTTCAAGTGGTTATAAAATTCTTTCTTGCGAAAACAAAAATTATAAATGGGGCAGGAAGTTTCTTATTTTGACAATGAAATTTCTCATTAATTACACAGCGAAACATTGACAGACAAGACTCACAAGTCTTTACGAGCATTCAGAGCGAGATTAAGCAAATGAAAGGGGTCTCTATATAGTATTTTTATTCTTGATTAGCATCACCAAGCGTATCAATATATTTCTTTCCCAATGAACCTCTTGATCTCAGGGATTAAGAGAACTGTAGTTATTAATCGTCTTCCGATTTTAGAAATATGTAGAAAACGTAACATTTAAAATTTATTTTGGCTTTTGATGTTGAATTTTTTTTGATATAGAAATTAATGTAACTATAGCTATTTTAATATTTTAATGAGTAAGTTTTCCACCATTTTGAGTCATTCTTTCCATCATATTCATATTCATTCAGGAAGATTCCGTATAAATTTTCAAGTAACTCCTAAGATAACTTTCTTTACTTATAACAAGAATAAAATACAATATTGTTTTTTAACCCATTAACTACGAATGATTTTTAAAGTATACTAAAACTTGAGTAAAGTCCCACAATGGCTGTGACTTGCGGGAGCTTTTCACTTGATATTATGTCACGACAATGTGGAAAATCAGCAGAAAGGAAAATTCCCATTGCCATATTCTGGCACGCACATAGGTGCACAATGTGCAGTCATTAGTGCGGCACGAAATGAGGTGGCAAGTGCATCTTGCTGACGCAATTTGCAGAGAAAGCTTCATTGATTCGGGCTGTCAAGGCCCAGTGGCAGACCGATGATAGCTGGCGCCTAAAAGTCACTACCGATGCCTCGGTGATAAATGTCAGGCAGCAGCATAAGGGATTTTATTCAGTCGAGTTCGCTGCATAATTTGTCGACATCGACATAGTTTTTATGGCTGGCAGTTGCAAGTTTATTTGCCACAAAGTGCGGCCATATAAGCGCTGCCAAGTTTATTTCGAATGGAGCAAATTGCTGTCGCTGTTGATGTTGCTGTTTCAGTTGCTGTTTCAGTTGCTGCTGAATATGCAACAAAAGTTTCTGCAACTTGAAACCCACATGGCGAGCTGGAAAGCCAAGCCAGCCAAGCCGATCCAGCCAGCCCGTCCCACATCATTTTGAAGCAGTTTTTGGCTGACAGCGTGGCAGAGGCGGCGAATGGGAACGAATGCGATGCCTCAGCTGGCAGTTGGCCTCCTGCTGCTCCTCTTTCTCCCACTCCTTCGCGTGCTCCTACTCCAGATCCTTGCTGCTCCTGCTCCACATCCTGCTGGCTCCGCTGCTCCTGCTGCTTTTGCTGTTTCCCCATTTTGCTTGACATTAATTTTATGCCATGTTGCTGGCGTGCCAGCGGGCCAAAACGCGCTTAAATTGTCGCATTTGTCTTGCCGTTTTAAGTTGGCTGTTGCTGTTGCTGTTGCTGCTGCGTTGCTCCTGCTGCATTGCATAAACTTTTGTGTAATCCTTTCAATTTGTTGCATACTTTTAGGCGGAAATTAAAATAACAAGCGCTACGTGGCGACCGCTACACTCGAAAAAGAAAGCAGTCTTCGCGCATTAGATTTCGGTGAAGAAAAAACCTTATAGCTCTATATTAGCTGTAGCTGAAATATCATGCTTTATAATTCTTAGGTATTTATATTGAGCCACTAAATAAAATTCAAGTTGAAATGAATTTAAAATCCTATAAATATGTGTCCAAAAATAGGCAAAAGTATGTTTGAGATACCTTCTTTTCGTTTTGTAATACAAAATTTGTATAGCCTCGTTTTAGACACCACTTTAAAAGGATTTTTAAACTCTTGAAAAATATATTAACTCTATATTTTGTCAGTGTACTTACTGGCTTAGTTACTGCACTGGCATTTGTTGGGAAACTTGCTCTACACGTGTTATACCGTACACTCTAGTTCATCAATTAGTAACCTAGACAATGTTGCTCCATTTTTGTTTCTGGTTCTTGGCTT
>VNJS01011134.1:0-27335 GCA_008042575.1 Drosophila watanabei | reverse complement strand
CCCCGCCGTAAATCGCAGCTCCTTTCAGCGTGGCTAATCGCTGGCATCGGCAAAAGATACAGATACATTTACAGATACAGATACATGGCTGTGTATTGGATATATCATCGATTATGACGAAGGAAGTCCGCCCATTAATAACTGAAATTATGGGGCGTACACAAGAGGTTGTCGTGACAGTCGCCTGACATTTATGCAACTTTATGAGGAGGACGGACGGGAAGGACGAAAGGACACCCCGTCCGGCGACTGACAAGTCTATCAATTTTTCACACACTCCTCAAGACGGAGGGTTGAGTTCGATTTTTATTATCCTTTTCCTTATCCTTTTTTGCGGGGCATGCAAAATGCCCATCGGCTTGATTGCACAATTTTTCGAAAATTTCAAAATTTTCGCCCCTCTCTAACTCACAAATGCATATCGAAGGCAATAATTTCAGACAATTTGCGAAAATTTAGAGATCATCAATGGTCTTGAGTTACAACCCTTTTGTTGCTCATTTTGGGAAAATAGAAGGATTCCCTGAATCCTTGTAGCCTTGTCTTCATGTTTCCTTTATTTTTATTTGCAAGTTTTCAAGTTTTGACAAGGTCCTGTATCTGGTATCTGTTTCAAGTTGTAGCTCTCTCTTCCTGACTTTCTGTCCCGTCATCTTTTCGGTGACAGCTCAATCCGGGACATTGTCTCTTGTACCCGGAAAAGATGTGTAGCGTCATGCCGCATGTCCTTGAGATTTACATGACAAGTCTGCTTCCTCTTTATATTTTTTTTTAAGGACAAAATCTCGCCTTCGGACAGATGTCAATCAAATGAAATTAACACATCGTCATTGAGGAAGGTAAGTGCCTGGATTAGCTTGGGTTTTTCCAGTTTTCCACATTTCTATTTCTATTTTATATTTTTCAATTTTTCAACATTTCCCAAGCCTGGAACCGCCTCTTATTTTCAGTCGCTAATGTTTTGCTTTGCGATTTTCGAATTTTCGCGATTATTGCGGTTGAATGCATTTCGTTCTCTTTTATTTTTTTGCCTGAGGCTGACCCGTAATGGGATTACATATAATATCATTAATCAGCCGAGTGAAATCGGAATAGAAATCGGAATTCGAAATCGGAAGGCCATATGACATGTGCCAGAGAAAGGTACTTGCAGCAGACACCCCCGAAAGTCCGAGTTCGAGTCCTAAAAGGACACGCGCTGTAATTACGTAATTAGCGATAATACCGATACCGATACCGATAGCTAGCTGGCACTGACCATCGCGTATCTATCGCTCACTAATTGCATTAAATTGTTGGCCAGATGACGCTCCTCTCGGATAGCATATCATTCCATCCAAACCGATGTCCTTTTTATTGATATTTGCTCTTAGTCCTGCGTGCAAGTTGTATGTGTTTTTATTTCAGTTGTTTGTACTTTTTTTTTCGATGGTCCCAAAACGAATGCATTTTAATTGCGACATGCGACGCATTGTAATTTCTTCATTTCGAGTCCTGCAGGATTGCGAGGGGGTGGTAGAGTATCATAGGTCCTGCCAGAGGGTGAGTTTTGTCACGGCTCTTTAGCTAATTTTATTAGAGCCTGTACTTGATGGACAGGAATTCTTTGGCCTATGATTGAGTTGTAGTTGCTAATAATATTTGTAGTTTCTATGGGTTGTGGAATTGTTGGGAATTTATGGATGTTAAATCGAATTTTAATCGACAATCACAGATGTTTTTTACTAAATTAACTAAAGAATAACTACTCTGAAAATCAGGTTGAGTGCTGTGTTTTAATATATTTATTTTATTTAAATTTTTAGAGCTTCAATAATCTATATTGATATTTTAATAATTTTAGTCGGAAGCAAGAAACTAATATTTTTATACCCTTGCAAGGTTTTATAATTTCAGTCAGGAGTTTACAATGCAGTGAAGAACTCATTTAAGACCCTATAAATCATATATTTATTATTAATCAGCATTAACAGCTGAGTAAATCTTGACATATCTGCAGGAAAACATTTTTTTTACTCATTCTTCCAAAGTTTTGTAAGTGGTTCCATAGTTAAAATTGTCGAAAAATTAAAATTAAATTAAATTAAAAAAATGTTCATAAATATGCTACTTTGTTAACCTAAAAAAAAACCAACACTGTTCTATGCTATAAATAGTTATTAATTAATAAATGCAAAAACACCTTATGCAAATTGATTAAAGTTCGATTTAACATTTCAATGTTCTTTCCGAGTTGAAACTAATAAATTTTTTGCATAGTTATGATCGATTTTAAACTAATACAAATTTTGGCTTCCCAAAGTTAGTTTCCTTTTTTGTTTGCTTGCAAAATCGATTAGCAATCAAATTTTTCATTAACTTCCTTACTTAAACAGGCTTATCTTGAGGCTTAAACATATCTTTTGAGATATATTTTTGATTTCTAGATCTTTCAGAGCCTGAAGGATTATTATCGGTTGTTTTTGCTTGCAGTTATAGATTTGAAATCGAATAATATTGATGTTTTTGCAGTTAACAACATTAAAAGGTAGTTTAAGATTCCTTTTGCAACTTTCTTTAGAAAATATATGTAGGTTTTTAGATTGTTTTCTAGTTGTTTAAATGTTCTTTCGTTTCTTTCTTTTTTAAAACATAAATTATAAGCTACTTTTATATAAGTTATCGACTTTATTGCATGTAAAAATCAAACTTAAATCGATTACCACTATTTTTTTTTCTTTATTTATTACTAAATAACTAGATTTGACCTCAGGTTTAAGGATTTATTATTATTATTATTTTATTGTAATAACAAATTGAATTTATAAATTACAATGTGTTTAATCCAGAACGACAAAGGCCTTCAGGCTGTTTAAAGACTTACGTTGACATATACTTATGATTTTAGTAACAATAATCCAAGTTTTACATTATAAAAATATTTTAAACTCTCCTTAGATTATAAATAATTATTAAAATTCCCTAAAATGATAATCCCCTCTCTCCTATCCTCAATACAAAGTTCCCTGCTGCTGCTGCTTTTTTTTTACCTTTTCCCAAAAAGTTTATTAAATACAAATTATGCAATAACAATAACAGTAACATCAGCAGCAGCAGCAAGGAGTCAGACGAGGGGCGCATATATATATCCTGCTCAGGTAATTGGCCAGGACATGCACTATATATGCACCCGAAAAAAATATAGATTATGGATTATGGAAATTACAAATGATTGACAAGCGATCCGATCTCTGGCAGAAGATCCCCTCAGCAGCACGAACTTCATAAAAAAAAGGAAACATTTCCCACGTAACCGAAGATGGCTGGAAAAAAAAAACCTCCTAGCACCCCGCAGGATAAGAAAGGACGAGGGAGAAAGCAATGTTGTTGCAACCATAGCTAACAAGCCTGTAATTACTCGCCGGCGGAGATTGTTGTTGCCGTGTAACACCTTAATGGACTTGACGTCAGCCAGGACTCAGTCAGGACTCAGCCAGAGTCCTGACAGTCACAGCTTACCCCCTGAAATTTGCATAAAAAATCCAAAGATCCGACAAAGATGAAAAATGAATAATGAAAAAAAAATGGGAAAGGAGAAAGGATTCTCCTTTCGATGATATTTTGACATGACATCGTGGAAATATTTATTTGTCATCGCCTTGACAAAGGGATTAAACGCAATCATATTTTACGGACACGGATAAATCCATGTCCCGGAATTAGCATAGAGGTCCCAAGGATCAAATATTTTGACACCCCAAATTGGGAGTTGCGAGTTTCTTGTCCCGAAATCCCTTGCCAGGACACAAAGACAGTTCAATTAGGAGCACAAAAGGGTTGAGGACATGGAGTTGAAGGTTGACCAGGAGACTTACATAACCCGAGACAAATCTGTAGTAAGTCGCTTAAGGAACTCTGCCTCATAATCTCCTTTCTCTGCTGCCATCTGCTGGCTCCTTTTTTTATCTTTTTTCCTATCGGAGTGTCCCTTAAATGCAGCAATTAACCTAAAGACTGCCTTCAAGGAGGGAAGTCAGTCGAGCGCGGAGTCCGGTCCGAGTTCTTCCAAGACCAAAGTCAGCCTCTAAGTAGTTGCACTTCCTGAACAATTACCTCGAAAGGATCCTCGGTGGAGGAAGGAGGAAGACAACTACTTTGGCGGGGGAGTAATCGTAATTCGTAATGATTGCGGTCAACCTTTCATTTTCTCAGGGTCATAGATGGCCAAGCACACTCATGATCGTCCTTATTTGAAGTTCCTGAGCAAGGAATTTGAATAGTTTTCTTTTCTTTCTAGAAAAATATCAAAGAATGTCTTAGAAAATGATAAAGAAAGGATTGAAAGTCTTTTAACTTTCACTGAATTAAAATCTAGGCTTTAAAATTTAATAATTACAGAAATATCTCTATAGCAAGCACACTTATGATCATCCTCATCCTTATTTGAAGTTTCTAAGCAAGGAATTTGAATAATATTCTTTTCTCTAAAAAAAAAAGATCAAAGAATATCTTAAAAAACTATAAAAAAAGAACTGAAAGTCTTCCAACTTTCATTGAATTAAAAAGAAAGGATTGAAAGTCTATTAACTTTCACTGAATTAAAATCTAGACTCAAAATTAAATAATTACAGAAATATATATTATATTTCTATATACCCAAAGATCTGTTAAAATCCTCCTTAAATCCTGCAGGATCTTTTGCCAAATTTCCTGTCCTTATTAAGTCATATCTCTCAACAGTAAATTTCAAATCGAATCGAATCGAATCTCTTTTTAGTTTAGGCAAAAAGGATAATAAAATAAATAAGAAAGGTTTGAAAGTCTTTTAACTTGAATTTAAATCTAGACTTAAATAAATAAATACAGAAATATGTACATGTTTCTATATCCAAATATCTGTTAAAAATCCTCCTTAAATCCTGCAGGATATTTTGCCAAACTTCCTTTACTTATTAAGTCATAAACCTAAACAGTAAATTTCAAATCGAATCGAATCGAATCGAATCAATACAACTCCCGCTTCTCCTTCACTTCCACTTCCTTGCTCCCTTTTCCCTTTTTAGTTTTAAGCAAAAAAGGATAATAGCCGGAGAAGTCCGAGCGTCTCTAATCCCGGTAGCCAGCAGCTGCCTCGTCCTGCGTCCTAGGTCCTGCGTCCAACCACCGCAACACCAGATTTTGCTCTAATTTAGAGAACGTCTCCTTTTCTTGGATAATTTTTGCACAAGCAAGAAAATTGCAATTGAAATTGGCTCATATCCTGCACAAGGACCAAGGGATATCCTTTGTTGAGGTCCGGCTGCCGGACTTCTTCTTCGGCACTTTCACGCTTCTTAGTTTTTGGAACGTGACAGGACGAGAGAGAGAGACAGAGAGAGAGAGATACAACTGGAGAGGGGGGTGTGCTTGGTCCAAGGACGAGCCAAGGACCCAAGGACCCAAAACAAAGCCAGAGGCCAATAAATCTGCCCAACGATCGGCCACGCATCGGCAACGCATCAAGAAACTGACAGGCCGCCCTTTGTCCCCGTTGAGAGCTCGTGAGAGGAACAAAGTCGCCGGCAAAATGTCCCAATTTGAATCGGATCCTGGACTGAAAAAAGGGATATATATTTATATATATTGCTCGCCGTTGGATCATAAAACCGGAGGCGCCAATTGCGGTTCACCAAAAGGCTTCAAAAGCAGCAAAAGCAGCGGGAGTGAGGAGCCACCTACAATTTGTGCATGTAAATGAGTTCGAGGATAAAGGATAACAGGATAGCAAGTGCCAGGAAAATATTTTGTATATATTTTCTTAAGGATGTATATTTAAGAATTCCTTATTTGTTTATATTACTTAAGGATATTATATTAAAGAATTATTTTTTTTTAAGGTTTGTTATGTAAGATTCAAAAATATGAAGTGCAAAAATGTTTACATGTACCGAAAATATAAATTATTGTTAAGGATATTTTACCAGGAAATATATTTTATATATTTTTTTTGGGACATTACTATAAGAAAAGAATAAAATATTTACTTAATTTAAAGATATTATGCTTGGGAGTGTCTTTTGTATAAATATATATTTATAATAATTAATAAGTAAAGAGTCAGATTTAGTCCTTAAATGAATTCGGGAAAAAGATAACATGTACCTCACTTATTATATTATATTTATATTATTTAAATTTTATATTATTTAATATTTATATTATTTAAAATTATATATTTTTTAATATTTATATTATTTAATATTTATATTATTTAATATTTATATTATTAATTATTTATATTATTTAATATTTATGTTATTTAATATTTATATTATTTAATATTTATATTATATGTATTTTTTATGATATTTTATTTAAAAAATACATAATAGAAATGTTTTTTTAGGGATATTGTATTACTAAATAACTCAGATTCATTTATTAATAATAAATATACACAATTTTAAATCTATAATGCTTAAGCATTATATTTTCTTAAGTTCCATTAATGAAATCAATTAAAAGAAAGCACAAAGTAAAGTAATATAAATAAGGAAATGGAATAATTTTGAATATGAATGAATGAATAATTTGTATATTTGTTAAGTTCTCTGAGGACTAATTTCCTTTAAATATACTTCAAGAAAATTAATTATAAATTAAATGTACAGAAAATAAAACAACATATGGTAGAAAATGTAATAAATAATTATAATATTTACATAATATTAACAAAAGCAAATAAATTATCATAAAATATATATTATATTTTAAGCATCAAATGTTTCCTTTTAATTTAGTAAAATATATAAATAAACCTTTAATGTTTCCTTTTAATTTTGTAAAATATATATTTATAAACCTTTATAAAAACCTAATTGAAATACCCTTAAAGAGATTTTAATATAATAAATATTTAAAAAACAAAAACAAAACTAATTTCCTTAAAATATACTTCCAGAAAATGAATTATAAATCAAATGTACAAAAATAATACAAATTGTGGAAGAAAATGTAATAAATTATTCTAATAATTACATAATATTAACACGAGTAAATAAATTATCATAATAATATATTATTCTTTGGCATAAAATGTTTCCTTTTAATTTGGTAGAATATATATTTATAAACTTTTATAAAACTAAATTGATATATATTTTATTTTTAAGCATAAAATGTTTCCATTAATTTTTTTTGTAGAATATATAAATAAACCTTAATAAAACCCAATTGAAATCCCCTTCAAACTGATTCTTAATTTCCACAAAATCAAATGATTTATTTGTACCTAAAAATGTCCTGCAATCTTTTCAATTGCAACTCGTAAAAACTTTTGTGCAAAAAAACCATAAAAAATCCGCATATGTGAGGTCAGTCAGTGGTCATCCTGCCGTGGATCATCTCGTTGGTCAACGCATGTCCTTCGCCCATAATTTCTTCCTTTTCTTTACCAAAAAGACATCTTAATTTTGGTGTTCGAACAGGACTTTCTCTTTCACTTTTTTTATCCTGGACTCTCTCCCTATTTTTTAAGTGGCCTGTTGAGATGCTGAATGCTGAGATGCCTCCCCATTTCGGCAGGACACACCCAGCAATTAGGCAGAAGAAATGGGCCCGATCCTTGGCAGCAGCTTCCTTGTATCCTTGCTTCGAGTGTGCAGAAAAAACTGTCGCACATAAATTTTAATTAACTCTGTTTTTAATTGTTGCAAATTTATGTTCGAAAGGCGCTCGCTTTGCAAATGGCAAACGAACGAAACCGAAAAAGGGATCGCTCAAGGATCGCCCAAGGATCGCTCAAGGATCCCTTTTTTGCGATTGCGATTTCTGCTCTAAATTATTTGCAATAATTTCAGTCCACTTCCCCGGCGCATCCTTTCCCTGCTGCTGCTGCTGCCTCCTTTTGTTGTAATTTACTTTTGCTGCAGACATCTCCCGTCGCGCATCCTTGTATCTGTATCTCAGGCCCAGCGATTGCATCTGTATCTGTAGCTGTATCTGCTCTTCATTATGGCATCCATTGTTTCCTCCTTCGGCGCATCCTTTGGGCCTCGTGTGTTCCAGTTTGCTTCCCTCCCCGCCCGGCTTCCTTGCTTCCTTTTGCTATTATTATTATTATTATTATTTTTTCAGGGTCACATCTGAGTCTGAGTCTGAGTCTTCGTCTTCGTCTTCGTCCTGGGTTCCTTTGCGAATCTCCGAAATTGTCTCGTATTTGACAGTTGACAGTTGGTCGACTTTTGAGTTGGAAAGTTATGAGCATAAACATGATATTTGCCAGGGGGGCAATCCTGGCATATCCTTTATGTGTTTTCTGCCAACTCACTGTTATCCTTACAGCACTAAAAAAAAACTACTATATAGAGAAAAAAAGAATGGGAAGCCAGGCCTCTAATGAGAGCGTAAAAAGTTATGCAATCAATTAATCATTTTCGCTTCATTTATGATTTAATGGCATTATTGTGGGTTCCGCAAATCCTGTGATGATGATGATCCTGATCGCTAATGAAGTCGCGATTTTCCCTTTTCTTTTTTTTTTTGCAAAATGGAAAACGCTTTCCCCTTTTATGCAAAACGCAAACAAAGCCGCGCGACAAACATTTGCTACACTTTTCGGCATTTCTCTCGACTCTCAAAATCGGATACCGAATCCGAATCAAATATCGATAAATTCCGCAAACAATGCCAAACGACATTCGGGGGCATTAATCACTGGCAGCCCTACATATATCTGCATCCCGAGTTCATTATAATATCCTGAGCACACACGGAACACAGGCACAAAACATAAAAACATATATGCAAAAGGCGAATCGGAAAAGGGGCCAGGATCGGGGTACAAGGCTGCGAAAAAAGGGGAAAGGAGAGCGGTCTGGAGAGGATCAAGTGGCTTTATAATAATAATGATAATATTTGAATTCACAAAGGGTTAGCTCGTTGTATTTAACACTTTACTAAATGATAATTAACCACAATGAACACTTCTTTTAAGGGATTTTATTTTTAAATCTTCTTAAATACAAAAGGGAAAAGAACGGTAAAATTATTAAAATAGCAATTGATAAAACTAATGCAATTACTCCTCCTAATTTATTAGGAATAGATCGAAAAATTGCATAAGCAAATAAAAAATATCATTCATTTGCTGGTTTTGGAAATATATATTACTAAGACCTTATTTATTTTTCTTTAAATATTTAATAAATCTTTAAAAATGGGAAAATAATTTGCTGCTTTTGAAAATATATTACTAAGACCTTATTTATTTTCTTTAATTATTTAATAAAATCTTAAAAAATGTAAAGGAAAAATAAAAGGCTTTCTTTTAAAATATAAAAGCTATGCCTTTTAAAATTGTTTTCAAAATGATAATTAATATAATATAATAATAAAACTATATTAATAATATATATATATAATATATATAATATATATAATATATATAATATATATAATAATTAAAGAATCTTCAGACCAATAATATCTTGTTTTAAAATAATATTCATCTGTAAAAATTTCGAGATAGCAAACTAAAACTTTATAGAAATTATCACCTTCTTAAAGTCTGGAAACATATGATTTATAAATACACAAATAATATTCTCTCTTTTAGGCATACAAATTATAATCAATCAATCCTTTATTTAAACATTTGTTTTAAGATTTTAAATACAAATTAATTTAAGGCCGTCATAAGATATTAGATAGAAAATAAAGCAACCTACAGCTTTGTAATAATTTATGGCAATTTGTTTTAATATTATTTAACCAATTCTTTAATTTATTGCAAATCGTTTTAATATTATTTAACCAACTCTTTAAGGTTTTAAAGCCAAAGCATATATTTTTAAAGAAAGTATCTACAACATAACAAAGGGGAAACCAAACTCAACCTTTTTTAAGATATCTTAATAAGGCGACAAATTCTATATTATTTCCTAAATTTTAAAATTAATTATCAAATCAAAAAAATTTTTTGTAACAATTATTTTGTACAGTTCTTTGTTTAAGATATCTTAATAAGGCCACAAATTCTATAATATATTTCACAATTTTAGATAAATTAATTAAATATAAATATTTCTTGTATCAACTATTTTTTTTTCAGATATCTTTATCAGGCCACAAATTCTATATTTTCTAAATTTTAAGTTATATTATCAAATCATAAAAATTTCTTCAAACAACTATTTTTTTTCCAGTGCTAAAACCCTTTCAAAACGAAGCACTCGCGATTAAGATACACAAATTCTATATTTTCCACATTTTTTGATAAATTACCAAATTATAAATAGTTCTTTTAAAAACCTTTTTTTTTCCAGTGCTAAAACCCTTTCAAAACTAGCCTGAAAAAATCGCACAACACTCGCGAGATTTGCAAAAAAGTGGCCAGCCTTTAAGCCACAGGCCATTGAGCAATGCAAATCTCCAGATCTGGAGCGGCAGGACTGGCAGGATCTACAGGATCTACACGATCTGCAGCAAATAGTGAGAGCGAGAGTGCGAGTGAAAGTCAAGTGGCTCTTGGCGACGCGCTCTGAGAGGGTAAAAAAAACCAAGCAATTTGCATGGCAAGGATCGGTGATCGTTGATCCTTGCTCCTGGGACCTGAGTCCTGTGTGCGCCTCCGGCCTGAGCTCGTTAATTAAGCGTAAAATCGTCGTAAACTCAAATTGAATTTGAGTGGTTTTTTCCAGCAGTTCTTTATCCATTTTACTTTGCATGTTTTCTATATAATTTTTGTGTGTGTTGTTCTTTTTAGGGTCTTTTTTGTCCTGTCTTGTAAACCGCAGAAAATGCGAGGATTATGGTAATGTTCCTTGTTTGTCTCCTTGCTCGTTAAAACATATTAATCAACATCGTTTTCTATATAATAAACCTCTATAGAAACCCTTGGTTTTCCAAGGAAACTGTCTCTCAAAAACGCATTTAATCCTTTTGTGCGGCTATGTAAACAGCGATAACTCAACGCTGCACAAAAAGGAGCCGCAGGATCTGAAGAAAGGGGAAAAAAAGAGTTGAAATATTGAGGAAAAAATTTCCAAAAAAATTCGCAATGGAACGAGGCAATCAATTAACTAACCCTTCCTTCCTTGCAACCCTTTGTGTGTGCTCCCTTTGCAAAACCAAACAACTTTCACCGCAAAAAGAAAGAGGAAAATACGAAAGGATAACGTGCGAAATCTATATACGATCCTTGGCAAAATGAAGAGATTAGGGAAAAGGATCGGAAAGAAGATCCCGAAAGAAGATCCCGAAAGTAGATCATCCGCCAGATAACCGCACAGATGATGATGTTGATGATGGTCACGGATACTTTGAGTGATCGAAGGACCTCTGACGAGTTCCATCACTTGAACAGCACTTAGTGCACATCACTTGAGGATCACTCAGGCGAAGATCATCATCAGGACACAGCTGGTCAAGGGGGAAGAGAGGAAAGATCCTCACACACACATGTGGGCAGTTATCCTTGATCTTGTCAGCAGAGTAAATCGATCTGTTTATAGTATTTTTCAGGACATTCAATAGACTCCTTGAAGAGGCAGAAGCCAGAGCTCTTAATATATATTTTAAATAAATTTTGTGGGAAGGAAAAACCTACTTTTTCCAGTCTTTTCCTAAAAGGAAATTATATTTTTCAAACCTGACAACTCGATAATGATCCTCTAGACTAACTTTAACCTCACAACTGACGCTTAGGGCAGGACTTTTTCGTAACGTTTTTTCTAATGCTTTAACCAGGAAGTGCTGAAGTTTTTCAATTAAAAAATATATAAATTTGCGGCTGCTAAATAGCCGCAATTAATACAAAATACAAAACAAGTGGCCAGGAAGTGAGCAGCAAACCTGGCTAATTAGCTCGGGTTTCCCTTTCCCCTCTTCCTGGCCAGCAAGTGCCTCGCAGAGCCTGTTGCTGGTTTTTTGAGGCATTCAAATGAGGGGGGAACACAGGAGGGTCAACTAGGAGGGAGAGGGGAAACAGGAGGAAGCGGACTGCGATCACTTCCTTGCTAAAGGGAAAGGCAGGATAGAACGATTCCTATCTAGATGTCATTTTCGTGAGCTAATGCACTGGCTGAGTGGCTACGACGGGGGGAAAAACTGTGGGAAAGGATGAGTTTCCAGAGGTCAACAATAATTTATAAACTTTTTTCTGAGGGAATTATGAGACATGAGAAAGCAAAGAAAAGCTAGGAAATCAAAGGGTTTTGGTTTAAGGAATAAATATAACTTGGAGATGAGGTAGGAAAATATTGACTTATTTTCAAGAAAATATAAATAATCATGTTTCTAATTACTAACTTATTTTCTTATATTTACAATAATAAATTAATAAGGTATTTATTTAGTTATATAATAAAGTACTAACTAATTTTCTTATATTTACAATATACAAAATACCTTATTATATATCTTATAAATATTCATGTTTCTTATTACTAAATTATTTATTTACAATAAGAAATGAATAAGGTATTTATTATTGAAAATATAAGAAATTAACGTAGTAATAATATAATAATAAATTAATAAGGTATTTATTATAGTTAATCTAAGAAAAAAAGTTAGTACTTTACTACTTCATCTCTAAGTTATATTTGTTTCTTAAATCAAAACCATTATTTTTCAAGATAATATAAATAATCATGTTTCTTATTACCAACTTATTTTCTTTTTCTAATAATTAAATAAGGTATTTAATATTGTAAATATATGAAAATAAGTTTATTATAATATAATTTATTATTGTAAATATAAGAAAATAAGTTAGTACTTAATTATATAATTATAATAAATAAATAAGGTATTTATTATTGTAAATATAAGAAAATTAAGTTAGTAATAAGAAACATGATTATTTATATTTTCTTGAATAATAAAATGAAGCAAAAATATTTATTTATCAAGGTTAATAATATATATAATTTAATGGAAGAAAATGATAAATCAATAAAAATAATACTTAATAAAAACTTAATAACAGAGTTATTTCATATTTGTTTTAATTATTTTCTGCAAGTATATATTGTTTTTTTACCAAGGACTTATTAAATAATATTATTTATAGTTTTATTTAACAAAAAATCAAAGAAAAATAGCAATTATTAGTACCTTTTATTAATTAATTATTACGAGTAATTTATAAAAGGGGTTTTTAACCAACTAAAGGTAGAAAAAGCTGCCTTTAAATATAAATTAAAGTAGAAAAAGCTTTCTTCAAATACAAATTAAGTAAGAAAAAGCATCCTTTAAAAACAAATTAAGGTAGAAAAAATATCCTTTAAATACAAGTTAAGGTGGAAAAAGCTTTCTTTAAATACAAATTAAGGCAGAAAAAGAATAATTTAAATACAAATTACAAATTAAGTTAGAAAACGCAACCTTTAAATACAAATTAATGGAGAAAAATCAGCTTTTAAATACAAATTAAGGTAGAAAAAAATTCTTAAAATACAAATTAAGGCAAAAAAGCTTTCTTCAAATACAAATTAATGTAAAACATTAAAAATAATACAAACTAATAATTTAATAATTAGTATGTTTAAGAATTGGTTTATATTGTCACCCAAAATAAATATTGTTTACTTAAAAAGGCAGAACTTCTCCTCAAGAAAATCTCATAAACTTTATAAGACTTTCACCTAAAGGCTTGTCTTAGCCTAAGCAAAAGCCAAGAACCTCGACGATCCTTCACATCTTAAGGATACTTTTCAGCAGAAGATACTTTCCAAGCAAAGATGCTTCTCACAGAGAGAGAGAGAGAGAAACCTTAGAGAGAGAGCGTTGAGTGTCCTGCCTGATGCCTGCGCTTGCGCAACAACCCCTAACTCCTGGCAATGCCTCGTCAACCCCCGGCTCCTGGCTCCTGATTCCCTCTCCCGACTCTCTCCCAACTCCTGCCGCCTCCTGAGCGGGTATAAAACCCGGCCGCCCCGCCGTACCGCTTCAGTTTGTCAGCGAGAGCCGTCGAGAGCGGACGCAGATCCCTTTTTTTTTCTTCCCCTGTGACAAAGTCGAAAGACGAGAGAGAGAGAGTTAAAATGCTAAAGTGGACAGCCTCGGCGCAGCGCCTGAACGAGATGCAGCAGGAGCAGGACCTCAACCAGGACATGGGACAGCGACAGAGGCGGAGACAGCAGCGTCGCCAGCGACGTGCCACGATTGCCAACAAGGAGAACGTCCCCGACTATGGCTACACATCGACGCCGCGCCTGCGCAACAGTCCCTTGGTCCTGGCGCCACTCAGCGATATCCTTAATATAACCCCGGAGGCAGTGAATCCTCCTCCGGCAGTGGCGCAACGCGTCCAGAGTGTCCGCTATGCCGCCACCTTGCCACGCTTCGCGGAGGACTACTCGCCGAATGGAGTGCTCCTGCCGGGCCAGCACCTGGCCTTGCGAGGACTCACGCCTTTGGATCCTTTTCTGGGACAACCGCAGCGGTATATGGCAGCAGCCACGGGACTGAGGGAGACCAAGCGGAAGCTGGACGCCGATCTGGTGGAAACCATGGAGGAGCAACAAAAGCAAACTTTAGTTCAAGTTCCTGCATCTCCAGTTCCTGCAACTCCAGTTCCTGCTCCTGCGACAGTAAGACCCACCACACCGCAGCCCGCCTCCTCCACGCAGATGGGTGACCAGACCTTGGACCGCCTGATAGACGCCATCCTGGACTCGGCCTGCAAGGCGGATGCCAGTGCCAAGAAGAAGCCGCGTCGCTGTCGCTCCACCTTCAATCTGCGGCGTCGCACTTTGGTCAAGCAGCAGCTGGATGCGGACGGCGGTCGTCCTGCGGAGGTCCTGTCGCCTTCGTATGCCCCGGGTGATGATCCGGCCAGTGATTTGAGCTTTGGCACAATGCCATTGGTCATGGTTACACCCGAACCGGCTTCGCCTCTGGTCAGGATTCCCCACCAGGTGCTCGTCCAGCTGCCCACGCCGAAGGTCAAAGTGCCGCAGGAGCAGCAGAAGATAAGTCTTCAGGACAACACCTTCTGTTTGGAGACTCCTGTGAGGAGTTTGAAGAGGAGCCGTGTGGCAGGTACCCGGGAGGAGGCCAAGGAATCGCCCCTCAAGCGGTACAAGGTCGATGAGCGCAACTACTTTGAGGTGGGACTGGCACTGCCCTCGTCTATATATGTGTGAGAAAGGGGAGGTCCTTTCAGGGAGATCCTTCAGGGAGATCCCTTCGGGAGAGAAGAGAAGAAGCAGCCGAGAAAGCCAGCTGACAAACGGGGGGAAAACGCTTAACAATGACGCTTAACTAGTTCCTAAGTCCTTTTAACTAAACCCTTAAATCCTTTCTGTACATACTCCATCCTTTTAGTTAATTGAATTTATTTATTATTATTTATTTCTAGCATTTAGTTTCTTTTTTTTTTGTAATGCTGCTGTTATGTAGTTTTTGTGTATGCACCTTTTTTTCCATTATTTAATTTTAAAACCAATTATTTATTATTAGAATAAGCAAAAATATATAGCTATATAACCTTTTTTTTAATATCAAAATAAATGCAAAGAAATCAAAATTTAATGTTTATTCTTTTGGGTTTATGGGGGGGATTTTATGGAATATATATTCTTTTGGGTTTATGGGGTTTTTTATGGAATATATTCTTATTTATAAATATAAGAATATAATTTTTATATAAAATTCTTCTTCTTGAATATAAGAATATAATTTTAATATGAAGTTTTATTCCTATTATAATATATTCTTTTTTTTTAATATAAGAATATAATTTTAATGTGAAGAATGTATTTATTTAGGGAAATTTTAAGAACAGTGGGGAAAGAATATTGTTTAAGGAGTTAGAAAACATATAATTTCCAGAAGTTCCATTCTATTTTTTGTCATAAACTCATTTTATTTAAAAGCTACAAGTTAGTAATAAATAAATATAATACTAAATACAAATAGAAAAGAGTTAAAATATGAATAAATAAAAATGTATTTATTTAATAAAAATAAAATAATAAATAAAAAGGTATTTATTTAATAAAAATAAAATAACGAATAAATAAAAGAAGTATTCATTATTTTATTTAATGATCTACTTTATTGATCTTAATATGACCTTAAAGATGGCTACAAAAGCATTTTTATATAATTCTGACAACAAAATTAGAGTTTTCAATATTTCAAGACAAAAATCGGATTTAAATCGATCAATCTCTATAGTTTTCCAACTCTTTTTTGCTACTCTGCTATTAGTATTTATAGCAATAAATATTTCATGAAATATTATATAATAATAATATTATTGTTTCGCTAATAAAAAAGAAGGAAGGAAGATCTCTAAAAGCCTCTTATGTTAATCCCCATATTTTTAATAACAAAAAAACGGTAATAAATCGATTAATATTAATATTTCACCACCTCTACTTTTAGTATTTACTATAATTTTAATAATATTTTGTTTTCTTTAACAAAAAAGAAAGCCAGGAACATCTGCGGACAATTTTCTTTCTTGTTTCTAGCTCGTGTCCTGGATATATATATATATATGTTCATATATTTACACAGTTGCTTGACCAACCGATTTGCTTTGCTTTTCCAGGCGACCAAAACAAACAAGGCAACAAAAACAAGGATCCCGGCTGGAACGACAGGTTGAAGAATAGCCGGCGGACGGACAGGTAGACACACGGGCCAGGATCAAGATGAGGATGAGCGCGAGTCCCGTGACAACGCCCCCCGAAGTCAGCAAAGAGATACACCTACAGATACAGATACAGATGCAGATACAGATACAACAGCTGGCCAACAGCCTCATTGTAGCTCGTGGATACAAAGATACATGGATACAAAGAGAGAAAAGAAAACACACAGTCTCAAAGGAGATGCTCGAGTGGCTATGTCCTTGGTAGAGATGGATATTTTTGTTATGAGAATAATATTTAAAATATATATAAATAATATATAAAATATATATAAATAATATATAAAATATATATTCATATATAATATGGTATTTTATCTGCTAATTTCTGATATTTTAAAGGAACTCTTTTCACAAAGGATCCTGAAAATATAACTACCAAAAATCCACCCTTATTAAAGCTCTCACAAATTTTAAAGCCTAAAGTAAGTCAACCGCGAAAGGCTTTTAGATTATTAATAATAATAATAATTATAAGCCTCTTTTAGGTACTTCAATTTAGTAAAGGATCGCGATAAAGAGTGTAATCTATAAGGATTTATTTTAAACATAAAAACAACCCAGATTTCAGAACAAATCAAAAAGCAAGCAAATGATATTACTTTCCTTTTTTTTCTTTGGGTAAAAAATATCACGAAACTCTCCTAGAGTTTCTGTATTTACTTTCCTTTTTTTTCCTTGACTAAAAAATATCAAAAAACTCTCCTAAAGTTTATATATTTCTTTCTATTTCCTTTCCTTGACTAAAAAATATCAAGAAACTCACCTGGAGTTTATATATTTCTTTTCTTTCCTTTTCTTGACTAAAAAAGATCAAAAGAACTCTTTTAAATTTAAAATATTTCTTTTCTTTCCTTTCCTTGACTAAAAAATATCATAAAACTTTCCTAGAATTTATACATTTCTTTTCTTTTCATTCCTCGAGTATAAAATATCAAAAAACTTTCCTAGAGTTTATATATTTCTTTTCTTTCCTTTCCTTGACTAAAAAAGATAAAAAAAAAACTCTCCTTGAGTTTATATATTTCTTTTCTTTCCTTTCCTTGAGTAAAAAATATCAAAAAACTCTTCTAAAGTACATATATTTCTTTTCTTTCCTTTCCTTAAATAAAAATCATCTAGAAACTTTCCTAAAGTTTATATATTTCTTTTCTTTCCTTTCCTTGACTTAAAAATATCCAGAAACTCTTCTAGAGTTTCTATATTTCTGGCTATTATTTATAGATCATCACTGATCCTTTGGTCGCAGGACACTTGTTAACACTTTGACGCCCTCGCACACGCTTTTGGCACCGTAATTCGATTTGAGTGCGGTAAGGGTTTCCTCCAAAGGATACAGGCCCATTGCAGGATACAATATAACATGTTATGTAGGGAAAGGCAGAAGGAAGGAAGGAACCCGCTTAATCCCCCGAGATCCTGTCCGATCCGATGCAACCTGTCATCGCCTCGCACATTCCTGTGGGCTTGTCCCTAATTTGTAGACCATTTAGACTGCCGATGCGTCTTGATAATTGAATTATTTTTTATTGTTTCATATTTCCTGGCTTCCCCGTATTCCCCCCGCTGGCTGCACTTGCCGGGATCGGGATCGGGATCGGGTTTGGGATCGTCTTTGGGTTCGAATTCCCGCCAGCTGTGCTCACCCGCATCGTTAGACCAATTTCCTAAAGTCGCCAGTTTTGGGTCACACCCCCAAACCCTTTCTTTACCTTTAACTTTACCTTTACCTTTAACTTTACCTTTACCTTTGCATTTGCATTTAACTTAAACATTTTCTTATTCCCGCTTCCGTTTCTCCTGCCGTTGCGTGTCACTTGGTTAATCGATAAAAATTTAATTAATTGCTTGTACAAGTGATAAAAAAACAAAGGGAAAAACTACAACAAATGCTACGTGAGAACAGCAGTCAAATGGGGGCTTTCCCGCTGAGTTTCCTTTTTTTAGTGGGTGTGGAAACTGGTCACAGCTGACGGGGCAGGGGAAAAATAAAGGGGTAACTGAGGGGAGCAATGGGAAATGGGAAATTTAAAGAAGATCTTGTACTAAAAAAAGAAAGAAAGGAACAAAGAAAAGAAGGTGAGTTAAGCTTAAGATTTCCATAGAATCACTAAAAGATATTTTTTAAGAGATTTCTAACAACTAAAATCACAAGAAAAGTCGTAATAATTAGCTCAGATTTATTAGTTATCGAAGTATTTTGGATTAATCGATATAGCGTAACCGATAAATATGCAATTATACCCTTTTTTCAGATTTAAATAATATAATTCTTGGAGTAAATGTATTAGCACTTTTAAAAAATATAATTTGAAACTCTTATTAAAGCATTTCTTAATCTAAGAGAACAGTCATGATAATAGCTTCGATTTATAAGTTATTAAAGTATTTTGGATTGATCGATAGAGCGTAACCGATAAACCGGTTTTTATAGCCATTTTTGAGTTGTAAAGAATATAATTCTTGGAGTAAATATATTACTCTTTTTACACTTTTTAAAATATAATAAGAAAACCCCATTGAAACATTTCTTAAGTCAAAAACAAATAAAAATTGATTTATCGAAATAAAAATTGAAATTTGATCGACTTCTTTAAGTTCTAAATTACATATCTTTCGGTATTTTTTAAGAACAAATTAAATGTATATTTAAATATATTTTAGTATCGTTTATATTAGTCTCCTTTGATGCATTTCTAAATAATGACCAACTAATCGATATAAAATATTCCTTTTAATCGATTTCCCATAAGCTCCAAATCACACATCCTGCGGACTTTTTTGTATGGCATTATGGCCATTTTTAAGTTGTAAACAATATAATTCTTGCAGTAAATATATTAGTATTTTCCAAAATATAATTTAAAACACTCTTAAAATAATTTCAAACTCCTATTGAAGCATTTCTTACGTAAAGAACAAATATTCATTGATTCATAGAAATATACATTTAAATTTGATCGATTTCTTCAAGTTCTAAATCATCAATCGTTCAAAATTTTCTTTTTCCCTTTTAGAACAAATTAAATTTGTATTAAATAAATTTAATTATCGTTTAAATTAGTTACCATTTATACATTTCTGAAGCTTAAATCAAAAATGACTGATTTATTAATATAAACTGTTCCTTTTAATCAATTTCCCGTAAACTCCAAATCACACATCCTGCTGCATCCTTTTTTCTTTCTTGGCAAATATAAATTAAATTAAACCCAAACAAAGCACCAGTCAAGACTATATAAATACAATAATAAACCCCGAGTCCTGCCTTCGGGGATCCTTCATTATGCAGTTAGTTAATCAACAGCTGTGGCCGCAGAAAGGAGGAAGTGCTGCGGCTGAAAAGGATTCCGATCTTGCAGCAGATCTCGAGCTCGGGGGCAGGACCAGAATTTTTGCCAGATGCATCGAAGGATTCGCGAATATCCTTCGACTCTGAACGAGTTCTTGCTTCTGGTTTTCATTTTCATTTTGCAGATGGTTGATCGCCGCGGGCGAAATATATTTTTGGGATTTCAAGGAACCTCCTTGGAGTCGGAATCGGAGTCGGAGTCGAAGTCCTTAACTCGCGAATCAAAAATTTTATTCGCACTTGGCCCCGGGGGCAAGAAACTTTCTTTCTTTTTCTTCCAGCGGCAAGCTGCAAGTCGGAGAAAAAAAAGGAAACTCAAAAAGAGATCGGAAAAAAAATAAAGTAAAACCGAAGCTGGTAAGCCGGCTTAGGCCACATTTGTGTCCTGGCAGGATACTCCCCGTCCGGGATGGAGGCCTCTCTCCTGCGTCCTATGTCCTGTCAGTGAGCGTGTTCCAATAATTGCCAAATATTATGCAAACAATGGGCATCCAAATTGAAATCCCCGCTCGCCGCGCCGCGTGTGGCATCGCACAGGACTCGCACAGGACTCGCGCTGGCATTAATATTTAAATCCCAAAGCAAGGGTGATGGTGGTGGTGGTGGCTTCGCATAATTATAATTCATTTTCCAAAGAGCTGCTGCAATCTGTTAATGATAAACAAATTTTCCACTGCAATCCGTAGTACAGCGGCGACAAATACAAAAAAAAAATGTAAGAGAAAGAAAAAAATGCAAACTCAAAACTGAAACTGTTGTGAAAGGGTTGCAACATTTTGTGTCGCTGTCGCCGCCGGCGAATTATATATTTAAATAGAGTGAAAAGGGAAATGAATTTCGCAAGTCCCTTAATTAGCTTAACGATCCCAATCGCAATCGGAATCGCCAGAGCATATATCCATCCATCCCGATCCATTCCGAACCGATGCGATCTGGGAACATGAAGTGGCCTTTCGGAAAGTGCGAAAGTCAAGAGTGCGGGACGACACGGCAAAAAAATTTGCATATTCTGTTTGTTAATCGATTTGATTTGTTGCCAGTCCAGATATCAAAATAAATACTTAAGATAGGTAGGTGGAAAATTAAATATATATAGATATAGATGAGAAAAGTATCTGTAAATGCTGTTTCTTACGTTCTTAAATTTTCTATAGGTCTTTGAATATTTGTATTAAATATTTATTATAAAGAGAGCTACCATTTAATCGATAAAACTATTTTAAATAATTTATTTTGTGGTAATTCTTACATTTTTTATAGGTCTTTAAATATTAAATATTATATATGTATTAAATATTTTTCATACTCGAAGAAACCGTTTTTAAAATTTCTTTCAAGGTATGGAAACTCAACAAAGAGTAATTGCAGTGTTTTTAGTTAAGAATCATCTTAGTATTATATCTACTTATATAATCATTGAGTAAGAAAATAAGAGATCAAACTATCAAAAAAAAGATAATAGCTTTCAATGATAAACTAAAAATAACTTAAAGATAACATAGTCTGTATTATATATTTAATCTACAATTAAATATTTTATAATGCTTAGCCTACCCTCTTTTCTCGCTGTGCAACCATGAGTGGGCAGAATGTGGAATGAGCGTAATTTTAGAAAGGTTCTTAAGTGATTTTTAGTGATAAAATGATTTATTATATTCGATATGCAAAAAAAAGATTAGATTTCAAGGATAACCTAAAAAAATGCTGCACTTTCCCATTTTTCTGGCTGTGCATAAAAAAATTGCAAAAATGCGAAGTATATTTAAAACGATATTTAAGTGATTATTTTTCGATATTAAAAAATTAAAGATTCTTGCTTTCAAGAATAAACTAGTATTAATCCTAAACTTTCCCCTTTTTTCTCACAGTGCAACCATGAGTGGGCAGAATGTGGAATGAGCGTAATTTTAGAAAGGTTCTTAAGTGATTTTCGGTGGTAAAATGATTTATTTCTTTTTAATATGCAAATAAAAAGATACAAGCTTTCAAGAATAACCTAAAAAATGCTGCACTTTTCTAAAATGCGGAATTAGTAGGCTTCAGAACGATACTTAAGGGATTCTTTTTCAATATCCAAAAAAATAGCTACTAGCTTTCAAGGAAAAACTAATATTAATGCTAAACTTTCCCCTATTTTCTCGCAGTGCAACCATGAGTGGGCAGAATGCGGAGAATGAACGATCGGCGGATGACGTTGCAGTTCCGCCGTAGCGACAGTTGGCCGAGTGTGTGCATTATGCGATGTGCGCTATGGATGTGCCACTGCCATATGCCACGTGCCGCACATAGAGTCCTGTGACGTCGCCGCCGTGTTGCCGCAGGTCAAAAGGCAGCGCCGGAGTCATGCAAATTTCGCAGCCCAAAACTAATGAGGCAACTGTAGGTGGAGGAGGAGGAGGAGGTGGAAGCTTTTCGGGCACCACCCTCCGTCGCGATGTTGCAATGTTGCTCGCTGCACGTTGCACATTGCACACATTGCACAAGTTGCACGTTGCTTGCACGCTCCACACACGGCCAAGGGGGTGACTTGTGCGACAAACAATAAAAAAGAAAAAATACACATTTATAAAATATAAATGTAGAAGAGGAACGGGGAATGCGAACGAGAGGAACGCTTCCGGGCGATTACACGCGTGCCACACAGCCCCGGCCTCGTCCCTCTTCTATTTGGGTGAAAATTTACATTTTTTCCGGCGGCTGTTGCTTATGAAAAACAAATATGCAAGCCGAGTCGAGTGCCAAGAGAGGAGGGAAAGTCCCCCGGAAAATGCTACTCCGTTCCTGTATTTGTTGTTGCTGCGCAGTGAAGTGGACAAGCGGCATTTCGGAGCTTAAACGTTTTGTAAATCGCTGACATTTGCCTGTCACTTTGTCAGTTGCTCGCTTCACAAAAAAAATGGGAAAAAGAAGGAAAAGGGGGAGGGGAATAATATATATCACAAAAAAAGGGGAGGGGGCGTGGCAGTGCGACACATATATTTTTTAACGGTCCCCTGGCAGTCCCGCTGATTGACAGGACGACTCGCACTCGCACTTGACTTGCTGCGCAGGCGCACATTAAGGAGCCAAAAGCAGCCAAAAAGCAGAGCAAAAGCAATAAGGAAAAGCAGAAAACAAAAGCAGCAAAACAAAAGCAGCAGCAAAGCAAAGCTGCCAAAAAGCAGAGCAGCAGCAAAGCAAAAGCAGCAAAGCAAAGCAAAAGCAGCAAAGCAAAAGCAAAACCACAAAGCAAAAGCAGGCAAAAATCAGAGCAGCAGCAAAGCAAAAGCAGTAAGCAAAAGTAGCATTTACAGCACAGCAAAACCAGTAAGCAAAAGCAAAATCAGCAAATCAAAATCAGCAAATCAAAAGCAGCACAGCAAAAGTAGCAAAGCAAAAGCAGCAAAGTAGAAGCAGCAAAGCAAAAGCAGCAAAGCAAAAGCAGTAACAAAAGCCGAAAAGCAAAAGCAGCAGCAAAGCAAAAGTAGTAAGCAAAAGCAGCAAAGCAAAAGCAGCAAAGCTGAAGCAGCAAAGCATAAGCAAAAGAAGAAAAGCAAAAGCAGCAAAGCAAAAGCAGCAAAGCAAAAGCAGTAAGCAAAAGCAGCACAGAAAAAGCAACAGCAAAAACAGCAAAGCAAAAACAGCAAAGCAAAAAGCAGCAGCAAAGCAAAAGCAGCCAAAAAGCAGAGCAACAGCAAAGCAAAAGCAGCCAAAAAGCAGAGCAGCAGCAAAGCAAAAGAAGCAAAGCAAAAGCAGCAAAGTAAAGCAGCAGCAAAGTAAAAGCAGTAAGCAAAAGCAGCAAAGCAAAAGCAGCAAAGCAAAAACAGCTAAGCAAAATCAGAAAGCAGTAAGTAAAAGCATAAAACAAAAACAGAAAGTAACTCGGCAAGGAAACAACGACGACAGCTCGTCCGAAATCGGAATGGCAATCGAAACCGGGTCCTGGCCGTTGAGCAGGATCACCATTCCATTCCCCTTGAGCCGCTCGCGCTAATCGCCTAATGAAGCCAAAGCACTTTTATTTATTTATTCATTTTTTTCGCTTTACTCGCTTTCCTATCGCTAACTAAGTACATGCGGCTTGGGTGCGAGTAGGCACAGTGGGCTTAGTTAAGAGTTTAATTAAATAAAAAATATAAAATTTGTATATTTATTTTATCATAATTGCACACTCTTTTTTTAATATATATAAAATTCGTTGCTTTTATTTAAGAAAATAAATAAAATACTTTGTATATTAAATATAAAAAAGTGTGCAATTTTTAAGACAAAATAAATAAATTCTTGTTCATGATACAGAAACGTTTGAATACGTTTACACTTCTTTAAAAAATTAAAATTTATTATTATTATAAATAAATTTAAAAACTTACATTTAAAATTGGTTTATATATTAAAAAAATTTGCTTTCCCAATTAAAAAGAAATAAGGGGGATATGTAAATGAAATAAGGTAAATAAATTAAATAATTAAACATTAAAAAATTCTGACTAGTGAAATAAGTAAAGTTATAATATATATAAAAATAAAAAAATATATATAAATAAATAAAAAAATATATATAAATAAATAAAAAAAATATAAAAAAATAAGAACATATAAAGAAATAAATACAAATAAATAAATATTAATAAATTAATATAAATAAATAAATATTAATAAATTAATATAAATAAATAAATTATATATTTTAATTTAAGCGCTCTTAAGAATTTAACTTAAAATTTAATTAGCTTCCAGTACATGTTTATGGCCCACTGTGCAGCCCACTCGAGCTCTGTCTCTCGCTCACGCTCTCTCCCTCTCTCCTCTGCTTTCTCACTTTCTGCTATCTCGCTTGCTCTTTCTGTCCAGCTCCGCTTTGGGAGGGTAACGAAAGCAACTTTTGGGCGCTAAGCTGTGCATCGCGATAGAGAGCAGGCAGGGGCGCTGCGACAGAAGGGTGAGAGGAGAACAAGAGGAGGCGGAGAGGGAGAACAAGGAGGAGGAGAAGGAGTTAGGTGGTTCGCGGGCCGCGGGTAATGCAGATTTCTATCTGATGGGCAAACAAAAACCGCAGTGGGTGCAGGCACATACACACACACACACACCACCACCACGGAGCTTGGCACTCGCTCTCCCTCCCCTCTCTCTTGAGCACAGGGGAAAAAAAGTGGGTTGGTGGCCGTGCAACGTCATTGGCAAAACAAAGGGCCGTCGCGTCGTTTATGTTAATTTATGTGCTATTAAAAGCGGCGCGCGGGGCACTTAACTCGTCACTGCCCCGGGCGCAGGGTTCCACTGTACCTTCTGCTCTATATATAAGCTACATATGCTCGTGTGTCCATTGATTGGGCGCACGTGACGCTGCCGGACGCCGAAGGATCTTGGAACGGATCGAAACCAGGACGAAACTAAGCCGGCCAAAGCTGTCAGCGACTCAGTTCCCCATTCCGAGTTATCGAGTGGGTTTTATTTTTTGTTGTCGAGTCATTCAGTCGTCCGGGTTGGTAACTCTTCAGCGGGATTAACTCGGCAATGGGATTAATTCGAAATGCCACGTAAATTAAATATTACGAATGTGCTTTTATTTGTAAAAGTGCAGTTAAATACACAAGGAGGGGTTTTTAAACATAAATACTTGAGTTTCGAGGGAGAATGTGTACTTTTTAGGTTTACAAAACCGAAAATATTTATTTTAACATATATTTTTATATATTTAATTGTTAAAATTAACCTCAAACTTATTAGAAATGTATTTATGCTTTAAATATTTGTACTTAAAAATGCAGTTTAAGGCACAAGGGGAGTTTTGAAACCATAAATACTTGAAATTCGAGGAAAATGTCTAGTTTTTTGGTTTAAAAAACCGACAATATTTATTTTTAACATATATTTTCATATATTTTATTGTTGAAATTAACCTCAAACTTATTAAAAATGTATTTATAATTTAAATATTGGTACTTAAAAATGCAATTAAAGGTACAAGGTGAGTTTTTTAAACATAAATACTTGAGAGTCAAGGGAAAATGTGTAGTTTTTTGTTTAAAAAACCGACAATATTTATTTTTAACATATATTTTCATATATTTTATTGTTTATATTATCTTCAAAATTATAAAAAATGTTTTTTAGCTTTAAATATTGGTACTTTACAAATTTCAAAGCATAAAACGAACTCTCTTGGCCTGCACTCCCTTACAGCTTGCTTTGTCTTATAATTCCCAAGTGCAAAGTTGTTACAATCACTACTAAGTTGAACCTTGATACATATTTGCATATTTCACAAAAAAATGATATGTTTTTTTAGGTACTTTAATTTTTGATATGAATTTTAAATTAATTTATTTAAATACTTCTCAAAGTTTAAGATGGCTTTATAATTATTAAATATGTATTTGTAAAGTTCAGATGACTTAACAATTATTAAATATGCATTTTTGGCATAAAATATTTATTATTTCTTATCTTATTTATTTATTTATCTAATTTTAAGAATTTTTCAAGATTAAAAAACAATACGGGCTTTCTTAGCCCGAGCTCTTTTAAATTTTATTTTGCCTTTTAAATCTCAAGTACAAAGTTGAACAACCACTCTTAAGTAAAACCCTTAAATAGTTTACTATATTTATACCCTTGCAGGGTATTATGATTTCAGTCAGAAGTTTGCCATCTCCGACCCAATAAAGTATATATTTTCAGCATCAACAGCCGAGTCGATTTAGCCATGTCCGTCTGTCCGTCTGCCCGTTTCTACGCAAACTATTCCCTCAGTTTTTAAGCTATCTGATTGAAACTTCTAGTCTAGTCTTCTATATACTGTTCTGGGATTAACATACTGTTAAGGGGAAGCGCCCTTCTCCGCGATTCTCATACTGTGTACTTAAGGTAGGCCTTCCTCTGGGATTAACATACTGCTAAGGGGAAGCGCCCTCCTCCTCGATTCTCATACTGTGTACTTAAGGTAGGCCTTCCTCTGGGATTTACATACTGTTAAAGAAAAGCGCCCTTCTCCGCGATTCTCATACTGTGTACTTAAGATACCCTTCCTCTGCAAATAACATTCTGTTAAGGGAAAGCGCCCTTCTCCGCGATTCTCATACTGTGTACTTAGGGTAGGCCTTCCTCTGGGATTAACATACTGTTAAGGGGAAGCGCCCTTCTCCGCGATTCTCATACTGTGTACTTAAGGTAGGCCTTCCTCTGGGATTAACATTCTGCTAAGGGGAAGCGCCCTTCTCCGCGATTCTCATACTGTGTACTTAAGATAGGCCTTCCTCTGGGATTAACATTCTGCTAAGGGGAAGCGCCCTTCTCTGCAAATAACATTCTGTTAAGGGGAAGCGCCCTTCTCCGCGATTCTCATACTGTGTACTTAAGGTAGGCCTTCCTCTG